>CM035411.1:66726464-66808964 GCA_020310875.1 Ceratopteris richardii
ATATGCATGTGCTTTGTGTATGAATATGTATCTATGTGTGTGTATGTGTATGTATGTGTCTCTATGTGTATGCATGTGTATGTGTGTCTCTATGTGTGTGTATGTATATGTGGGTCTATGTATTTGTGTTTGTGTCTCTATGTGTGTGTGTGTATATATGGGTGTATGTATCTATGTGTGTGTTCTTATGTGTATGCGTGTGTATGTTTGTGTGTATGCATTTGTATGTGTATGTATGTGTGCATCTCGATGTGTGAGTATGTGTACATCTATCTCTATGTGTGTGTAATGTGGATGTATGTATATGTGTTTGTTTATGTGTATGTGCAACTATCTATATGTGTATGTGTATGTATATGTGTATGTGTATGTGTATGTGTATGTGTATGTGTATGCGTATATGTATGTGTATGTGTATGTGTATGTGTATGTGTATGTGTATGTGTATGTGTATGTGTATGTGTATGTGTATGTGTATGTGTATGTGTATGTGTATGTGTATGTGTTTGTGTATGTGTATGTGTATGTGTATGTGTATGTGTATGTGTATGTGTATGTGTATGTGTATGTGTATGTGTTTGTGTATGTGTATGTGTATGTGTATGTGTATCTGTATGTTTATGTGTATGTCTATGTGTATACATGTGTATGTGCATATGTGTATGTGTATGTGTGTGTCTCTATGTGTGTGTATGTGTATGTGTACGTGTGTGTCTCTATGTGTGTATGTATATGTGGGTCTATGTATCTATGTATGTGTCTCTATGTGTGTATATATATATGGGTGTATGTATCTATGTGTGTGCTTCTATGTGTATATGTGTGTATGTTTGTGTGCATGCATGTGTATGTGTGTGTATGTGTGCATCTTTATGTGTGTGTATGTGTATATGTGTCTCTCTATGTGTGTGTAATGTGGGTATCTATATATATTTGTGTATGTATACATATGTATGTGCATGTATCTATATGTGTATGTTTATGTGTATGTTTATGTGTATGTGTATGTGCATGTGCATGTGCATGTGTATGTGTATGTGTATGTGTATGTGTATGTGTATGTGTATGTGTATGTGTATGTGTATGTGTACGTGTATGTGTATGTGTATGTGTATGTGCATGTGTATGTGTATGTGTATGTGTATGTGTATGTGTATGTGTATGTGTATGTGTACGTGTATGTGTATGTGTATGTGTATGTGCATGTGTATGTGTATGTGTATGTGTATGTGTATGTGTATGTGTATGTGTATGTGTATGTGTATGTGTATGTGTATGTGTATGTGTGTGTGCGTATGTGTATCTATGTTTCTCTATGTGTGTGTATGTATATGTGGGTGTATGTATCTATGTGTGTGTCTCTATCTGTGTGTATATATATGTGGGTGTATGTATATATGTGTGTGTTTTAATGTGTATATGTTTCTATGTTTGTGTGTATGCATGTGTGTGTGTATCTTTGCATCTGTATGCATGTGTATGTGTATATGTGTCTCTCTATGTGTGTTTAATGTTGGTGTATGTATATATATGTGTCCATGTATATGTGTGTATGTGCAAGTATTTATATGTGTATGTGTATGTGTATGTATATGTGTATGTGTATGTGTATGTGTATGCATATGTGTATGTGTATGCCTATGTGTATGTGTATGTGTATGTGTATGTGTATGTGTATGTGTATGTGTATGTGCATGTGTATGTGTATGTGTATGTGTATGTGTATGTGTATGTGTATGTGTATGTGTATGTGTATGTGTATGTGTATGTGTATGTGTATGTGTATGTGTATGTGTATGTGTATGTGTATGTGTATGTGTATGTGTATGTGTATGTGTATGTGTATGTGTATGTGTATGTGTATGTGTATGTATATGTGTATGTGTATGTGTATGTGTATGTGAATATGTATGTTCATGTGTATGTGTATATGTATGTCTATGCATGTGTATGCGTGTGTATGTGTGTTTATGCATGTGTATGTATAGTGTGTGTGTGTGTATACATATTTATATGTATGTTTGTGTGTGTATACGTGTATGTGTACATGTGTGTATGCACATGTATCTGTAGTGAGTGTATGTGTGTTTTTATAAATGTTGTGTACATTTCTATGTATACATGCCTATATGTGTGTATGTTTGTGTATGTGTATGTGTATATGTCTACTTGTGTAATGTGAGTGTATCTGTATGTGTGCCTATGTATACATGTGTATGTGCAAGTATCTATATGTCTATGTGTATGTGTATGTGTGTGTATGTGTGCATATGCATATGTACGTATAGTGTGTGTGTGCATGTATACATGTGTATACGTATGTATGTGTGTGTGTACATGTATGTATACATGTGTACGTGTGTATGCATGTATGTATGTATGCATATGCATATCCATTGTGTACACATATGTATTTATGTGTGTGTGTGTGTGTCTATATGTGCGTGTCTGTATGTGTGTGTCTCTAAGCGTGTGTGTGTATGTGTATGTGTGTGCCTCTATGTGGGTGTATGTATCTATGTGTGTATGTATACATCTCTGTATGTGTGTGTATGCACATGTATGTTTAGTATGTCTATGTGTGTGTATGTATACGTTTGTATATGTGCATATGTGTATATATACATGTATGTATGTATGTATGTATACATGTGTATGTGTATGTATGCATATGTATGTATAGTGTGTGTATGTCTGTTTTTATATGTTTATATTTGTGCACGTTTGTGTGTATGCATGTGTATGTGTGTGTTTATCTGTCTCTCTATGTGTGTGTATGTGTGTGTATGTGTATGTGTATGTGTGTGTATGTGTGTCTCTCTATGTGTGTGTATGTGTATTTGCATTTCTTTATGTGTGTATGTATATGTGGGTGTATCTATATGTGGGCGTATGTACATGTGTGGGCGTATGTACATGTGTGTGTGTATGTATATGTGTGTATGTGTGTGTATGCATATGTATTTATAGAGTGTGCGTGTGTGTGTATACTTGTGTGTATGTGTGTGTATGCATGTGTTTGTATGTGTGTGTATGCATGTATTTGTATAGTATGTTTGTGCATACATATGTACATATGTGTGTATATATGTGTGTGTATGCATGTGTGTATACATGTGTTTGTATATGTGTGTATGAATGTGTTTCTACAGTCTGTTTGTGTGTGTATATGTGCATATGTATGTATGCATGTGTGCCTTTTTTTGTTCATGTGTGGGTATGTATGTGTGTCTAAGCATATGTGTGTATGTATGTACATCACTGCATGTATGTGTGTCTATGTGTATGTATATGTGCAATTATCTATATTTGTATTTCTATGTGTGTGCATGTATATGTGTGTGTATGTGTATGTCCATATGTGTATATGTATGTTTGTGTATGTGTGTATGTGTGTGTATATGTGTACATGTGTGTATGTATATGTGTGTATTTATGTGTTTTTATATGTATGTATGTGTGTGTATATGTGTGTATTTGAGTATATATGTGTATATATGTATGTATATGTGCTTGTGTATATATGTATGTGTATATGTGTGTATGCATATGTGTGCATGTGTGTCTTTGTATGTGCATGTGTGTGTATGTATGTGTGTGTAAGCATATGTGTGTATGACTGCATATGTATGCATGTATATGTGTATGTATGTATATGTGCAATATCTATGTGCATGTGTATGTGTGTGTATGCATATGTGTGTGTATGTGTATGTGTGTATATGTGTGTAAGTATGTGTGTGTATATGTATGTATGTGTGTATATGTGTCTATGTAATCATGTGTGTATATGTGTGTATGTATGTGTGTGTGTATATGTATATATATGTGTCTGTGTCTGCATCTATATGTGTGTATATATGTGTCTATATGTGTATATATGTATATCTGTGTGTATATGGGTATATATGTGTATGTATTTGTATGTATATTTGTGTATATGTGTTTACTTATATATGTGTATATATGTGTGTGTATATATATTTGTATGTATATGTGTGCATATATGTGTGTGGATGTGTGTATATATGTTTGTATGTTTGTGTATATGTGTGTATGTATGTGTTGAAGGGTTTTGGTGTGCAAAACAAGAGGAGGAAGGAGGAGATGGAGGGAGAGAGAAGAGAGGAGAGACGCGCGGACATGCGTGGGAGCCTTGAAACCCACATAATGCTCTCTCGTTAGGCAATGCTCTATATATGATGTATATATATGAATATGGGGGTAAGGTCACATGACCCTTACATCCCCAACAATCTCCCACTTAAGGGTCAATGTGACCGTAAGTGGTAACATATACAAAGAATGATGTAGGACTATACAATAATGTACAGGAAGAGTCCGGATCTCAACCCATATAGATCAGCCTACACCAACCGCCTCAAACAAGGTGTATCCATGCACCTCAAACTGCTCTAGACTCATCGACAAGAGTCGAGCTCACATATGACTGATGCAAGAACTGACGAAGTTCCTGCAAAGCTCCCACTCGCTCTATGCCTGTGTCAATCATCGAACGACTGACAACTCCAAGTGCAAATGCTCCAATAGCAACTGCAATGTCTGGTCTCGAGCATAACAACTTGTACATCAGACTACCAAATACTGACGAAACCTGTGCTATCCTGGCTAACCTAATCATGTCAGCCATGCCTCTATCCAAGGCATCTAAAGCACCATCATCAAGACCAACATGTCCTCACATATCTGTATCAACATCTGGCATGAGCGAATTCAAGAATGACTGCATAACAGCTGACTCATCAACATCCAAATCAGCCATCCTCTCAACCAAGGATGTGTGTAGCTGTGCACCCTGAGAGCTAAACTGCTCTATCACACACAGTGTATCATGAGAGCAATCCTGCTCTATCACACCAAGTGTATCATCATGCTCCACATGAGCTAACTGCACAACATCAATACCAAGGTCAAACTGATGATCTAACTCTAACTGAGTATCATCACAATGCTCTATATGAGCATCCACATCATGCTCTAAAGCATCCAACTGGTCATCCAAAGTGTGCTCCATAATAGCATCCATATGATCAATGAAAACATTCTCTATATAAGCATCATGAGCATCCAAAACATGCTCTACATGTGTATCCATCTGAGCATCTGAGTCATGCCATACATGTGCATCAAGAATGTCCATAGACCTATCTGTAGGTAGACAAAATGAGACATGACGAGTCTCACATTGCACATAAGGCTGAATGGTATCACAATGAAGGGCTTTGGTGTGCAGAACAAGAGGAAGAAGGAGGAGTTGGAGGAAGAGAGAAGAGAAGAAGAACGCGCGGACATGCGTGGGAGCCTCGAAACCCACATAACGATCTCTCGTTAGGCAATGCTCTATATATGATGTATATATATGAATATGGGGGTAAGGTCACATGACCCTTATATCCCCAACAATCTCCCACTTAAGGGTCAATGTGACCGTAAGTGGTAACATATACAAAGAATGATGTAGGACTATACAATAATGTACATCTCAACCCATACGGATCAGCCTACACCAACCGCCTCAAACAAGGTGTATCCATGCATCTCAAACTGCTCTAGACTCATATCGATAAGAGTCGAGCGCACATATGACTGATGCAAGAACTGACGAAGTTCCTGCAAAGCTCCCACTCGCTCTATGCCTGTGTCAATCATCGAACGACTGACAACTCCAAGTGCAAATGCTCCAATAGCAACTGCAATGTCTGGTCTCAAGCATAACAACTTGTACATCAGACTACCGAATACTAACGAAACCTGTGCTATCGTGGCTAACCTAATCATGTCAGCCATGCCTCTATCCAAGGCATCTAAAGCACCATCATCAAGACCAACATGTCCTCACATATCTGTATCAACATCTGGCATGAGCGAATCCAAGAATGACTACATAACAACTGACTCATCAACATCCAAATCAGCCATCCTCTCAACCAAGGATGTGTGTAGCTGTGCACCCTGAGAGCTAAACTGCTCTATCACACACTGTGTATCATGAGAGCAATCCTGCTCTATCACACCAAGTGTATCATCATGCTCCACATGAGCTAACTGCACAACATCAATACCAAGGTCAAACTGATGATCTAACTCTAACTCAGTATCATCACAATGCTCTATGTGAGCATCCACATCATGCTCTAAAGCATCCAACTGATCATCCAAAGTGTGCTCCATAATAGCATCCATATGATCAATGAAAACATTCTCTATATAAGCATCATGAGCATCCAAAACATGCTCTACATGTGTATCCATATGAGCATCTGAGTCATGCCATACATGTGCATCAAGAATGTCCATAGACCTATCTGTAGGTAGACAAAATGAGACATGACGAGTCTCACATCGCACATAAGGCTGAACTCCCACTGAGACGAGACTGTCTCTCACATGAAGTACCTGCAGTGGATACATGTGCCCAATCCTAGCACCTCTGACAAGCATAAGCTGTCCCAACTGCAACTGAAAATGATGCTCACCAAGGAATGCATAAAATCTGCTCTCATGTAATTGGCTAACTGAAATCAAGCTCATAGGGAATGAAGGAACATAGCGTACATGTCTAAGAATAAGTGATGCTCCACTAGGTAGCATAAGGCATATATCTCTTGCACCCTCAATGTCATATGCCGTACCATCAGGCAAGTGCACACATCCACGACTCTCATCTGAGAATCGACAAAACCACTCACGATGTGGAGTAACATGAAAACTGGCTAATGCATCAAGCAACCAAGCCATATGTGTGCTATCTAATGAGCAAGAGGAATCATGAGATGAACCATAGGAGAAAGTGATATCACCATCACTGGCATAATCAACTGCCATAAACTCTCCTGAAATCACTACCTGACCTGCATCACGTGCATATCTCTGACGTCGTCGTCGCATCCGCCTAAAGCAACGTCGTCGAGTATGGCCCTCATGACCACAATGCCAACATCGAAGTCGTCGATGTGATCTATGTCTCACATGAGTCAATGGACTCGCATACATATCATGTAGTCTCTGCCATAATGCACTACTTGTCTCCTCATACATAACAGACTCATATATAGAATCCACAAGCTGTAATCGGATAGTGGAGCTGGCCAATGCATCCATATCCATCCATGCATGGTCGGGCATGTCACGAGGCCTCTGTGCATCTCTATGCACATACATGTGTAACCTTGCACGAACCAATGTATGCCACATCTGAGCTTTCCATCTCGGAAAGTCAGTGCCATCAAATCGAGAAGACACCATGCTGGCAATCCAAGACTAGCAATGTAACAAGAGACTAGAACAATACTCTATCCTCAATAGAATCACGTCTTCATATCCATATGCATAACTCACATCACAAATATCTCCATGGAGAAGGAACCATGTGAACCACCTGTCACATAACCATGCATCTACCATGCATATAAAACCATGAGCATAAGCCTGCTCACCAAGTCTCCAAAGTGACCAAATAGATGTAAAAGAATCCTGGGAAAAATTCGACAGAGTATCCCCTGTAAACTGAGCAATCAAACAAGATAACCAATAATGAAAGAACAATACGTAATCTATCACCACCTTTCACTGATCAAATAAAGAAGATAATGACAACTACATGTGCCAAAAAGCTAATGGTAATACACGCCAATACAATGTCAATACAACTCCCACTCAAGAATAAATCTTGCAAGATGGTCCAACCTGTCACGAACAATGTGTGACCAAGTCCAACTGAATGGAGATAATCAATGATCCAAAGCTATCACACAAGCTTCAAGATCCACTAGAGCTCCTTTCTAGCATAAAAGCCGATGAAATTTTGACAGCATCTCCTCTGTAAAATGGAATCTAGAACCAAAATAACCATGTGGGAATCACCATCCACATATGCCAAGAATCACACTGGCAAATACATATCAATCAATGACCAAATGCTAATAATGGTGACAAACGAATGTGTAACTGAGGCTCCAATCTGGATCATGTACCTGCAAAGAAACCAAAGATACAAGTACCAAACAAGATCCAAAATCAACTCTCACAAAAGTATGTGCAACTGTAAAGTAAATCCATAACCAAGTGGCATAAGCAAGATATAGACCACAATGCCACTATACATCCATGATCGAATTCATGATGACATAATTCTCAAAAAAAGAGTATACCACAATGTCATCTTACATGCCAAACAAGTGACAAGATCATGCTCTACTCTCATATGGAGGAGCTACCACAATGATCATACATGTACAATGCTTTGAAGCTCTGAAAATAAGAGCTTGCACACCAAAAAAATCTCTCTTGAAGAAGTTCCAAAGAAAATTCAACCTCCAAGTGCAACTAGGGTTCTTATAGTGAAAATATGCTGCTCTGTGTTTTGCTATTTCAGAGGTGATAACCTCTGAATCTGAACTTTTGGTCTTCACCAAACTTCAAGATCTTATTCTTGGCTACCTAAGGAGATAAAGAACACCTCAATCGGAGGTGCGTAGCTAAAGATATGCTCAAAACAAGCACCTAATGTCAATTTCACTTTCACTTGCAATAGTACTGCTCTGTATTCTGCAATTTCGGCAACTTACAACTCAGAATCTGGATCTGAGTTCTTCTATAAAAATGTAGCTATCTTTCCACGCTACGAGCAGCAAGTTGAATCATCGCATTCCGAGCTGTAGAACTCAAGTTATGATAAAAAAACCGATCTGATGTCCTAGTGAATGTAGATTCGCTTTCTACAATAGTCTGCGTTTTTCGAATTTTCGACACTTTAGAAGTCCGAACCAGGTTCTGCGCCGTTCTGTGAAGTTGTAGCTCTCTCTATTAGCTACGCAAAGAACTTTAAAACACATCAATCCAAATTTCCTAACTCAAGTTACAGCCGAAATACTGAACTGCTATCAAGAGATGCCGACCTGCACTTCTACCTCTTCTCACCTAAGCTTCCATTGAAGCTTCTTGCACACAAGCCTTCAACATGCTCTGATACCAATGAAGGGTTTTGGTGTGCAGAACAAGAGGAGGAAGGAGGAGATGGAGGGAGAGAGAAGAGAGGAGAGACGCGCGGACATGCGTGGGAGCCTCGAAACCCACATAATGATCTCTCGTTAGGCAATGCTCTATATATGATGTATATATATGAATATGGGGGTAAAGGTCACATGACCCTTACATCCCCAACATGTGTGTGTGTATGTGTGTATGTATATGTGTGTATATATGTGTATGCATGTGTATGTGTGCATACAACTTAAGAAACTAGATGGGACCATACATGATAATGTAATGATTCTTGTTGAAGAGATACATTTTGTAAATTGAAATTTTCATTATGATAATCTACTTTTTTCATCATCTTTCTAAGACATGCTCAATTCCACATTGATCTATATAATCTATTCACAATTATATCCACTTGATTCAAGATGTTATGCGTGCAAAACAAGTCACTTAAGATTCAAAACTCATATTTCCATTGTTCAACTAAGTTGTGCCCATAATATGTTCCATGTCATAGACATAAAGGAAGCCATCTTGAGCCCTAACCTCTATGAAAACTTTTATATCTTATGTTTGGCTCATAATTTGGAGAAACTAACCCTACCATCACATCTGAAACATGCAAAACTCTAAGATTGACTGTCAATTTCTCTATTTATGACACATGGTTGTTGAGGAACTGAAAAAACGTAAGGCAGAGAAATGCAAGATAGGCCTGTGTAGAATGTTTGCAAAGACCTATCCCACATTTATGAGGATACCCTTTATTTATTGCTTTTGATGTCATGGAAGGTGACTAATGGTAGAACTAATTAATGAACTATCCAATCCATGAAACTAGATAGGACCATGTATGACGATGTGATCATTCGTCTTGAAGAGATATTCTATAATTTGAAATTATGTTATTATTAATTTACTTTCTCATAATCTTTCTTACATATGCTCAATTCCACATTGTTCTATATCATATGTTCACAATTGTATTCACTCAATTCAACATGTTCTATATTCAAATCAAATCATTTATGTTTAAAAATTAATACTTCCATTCCTAAATTGAGTCAAGCACATAATGAGTTTTATGGACCTTAAATTTGTAATAATAAAGTTTCATATCCACTAAAAATAAACTCTCGTGGCTTAAAAAGCATTAAAAAAAGAGAAGCCACAGAAACGCGAATAGGCCTCTCAATAAATTGGCATACGCCTATCTCATATTTCTTTGGCTTAATTCTAAATATCATAAATGACGATCTATTGAGAAAATTAACCAATAAAATGCATGTGAACTTGAACATACTATGTATAAAAGTGAAAATTGAATAATCATGAAGTTCTAGACTCCAAAAATGTGTAAGTAGGCATGTTTTGATTACAAATACCAAATCTTACAAAATTTTCAAAATTATCAATATCAATGATTGTACAACTTTACGTGCTTGCAAATGCAAGAAATCATCACAAGATTTGTGGTGCTCCTCCATCATGTAAAGATTTACAGAACAGTTCTAGATCTAGAAAGATTTTTAGATCTCCTCTATGGGGTGAATAATGTCTCAGTAGGGGAGAAGACATCGGAGACCTTTTTCTATCATGTCCATATTTAATTTCAAAGAATGTGAAACAATTTATCACACGGAACAATCACACTGAACAAAACGATTAGCAAGAAATAAGACATACTTGGTGATGCTCTTCAGTGCATTGAAAAGCACAACCATCTATAAAATTTGGAAGGAAACATGTGTTATTACCTCCAACTACTCCTCCAAAGATTGATCCATTGAGAAGTCTACAGATTGCCTGGTTAGAAGACTAACAGCTTTGGGAGGAATCCACCCTTCAAACACTAGAGGTTGTTTGTTTTTTATAATAACAAGCTGAAAGAAAGTGCGCTTGGATCTTGCATGAAATGGATCGCACCCTAATTAGACTTCTTTGCAGGTCCCTTCAAATTTCTTGTATTTCTCTCTTTTTTTTTATAGTTAAATCTCTTTGAGAGAAAAAAAGGGAAATCACCACATAGGGAAACATATCTGACAATAAAATTACAACCTTATTATAGTTCAATTTTGAAGACTTGGTCACTCTAGACTCAGGTGAGAATAAGCATTGATGATCTTTAAAATTAAAAAAATCATTATGTGCATTGGGTACAACATACATATATGTGTAAAAAAAAGGGATTCTTTCATGAAGAAAGTTCAGAAAGTTACATGTGAAATGACTAATGATTAACATATTCATGCAATATTTATAATGTATTTGATTTGTAAGAGTATGAAATGGTTGTTCCTTCCATCAAAATACAAGGAGGCATAGTTGAAACATTCAAAAAACGTGTAGATAGCTTAAGAAAATATGGAATGCCATCTAAAATTCAAAGCTTATAGAACTACTCATAGTTCATAAATACTTAAATAAAATCCACAACAATATTGACAAATAAACCTAAAAAATCATGTAATTTAATTTTGATTTATAAGTATATGTTTCCATCTTCTACACAAAATATAGGATGTACTATACATTAAGCCATGCCCACTTTAAACCTACAGGATAATAATCTTTTTTATCTCTAACATTCCAAAATATTTCTATGTAATGAGTACAACATATGCATGTGTGTAAAAAAAACACAATCATTAAGATTTGATTAATGCAACAAAATGACTAATGGCTTAAATATTCCATATATGCAATGTTTAGAATATACTTGTAAGGCTATGGAATGGTTTTTCTTCCAACTACATAGAACGAAATATAGCCAAACCACAAACAAAACATATGTAGATAGGTCGGACACATACTAGATGACATCTACAACTCAAAAATCCACAAAAATGCTCAAATCTTTATGCAATTCCTAGAAAATACCTATAAGGCTATGAAGTAGTTGCCCATCCACCACATTAGAAGGAAATATATCTACAAAAAATGAAAGCATATTTAAAAAGGTCGAAGATATATTTAACACTATAAACGATGCAATATTGTATAGTAACACTTACAATTGATAGGATATCGCATTCTAGTGGAGTTTTTGAGTTTCATAGTTTTCATTTGAAGACATTTTGTGCAATAGAATCCATCCCATTGTCTTTATGGTTCTTGAAGCCAAGTAGCTTTCCCTTCCAATGAAGATCTAAGTTTCCAAGATCTCTAACTTGTTGAGGCCCATATCTAGAGGGCTCCATGTACACCCATGCACCTTCACAGTACTTGTGTGGCATGTATTATCCATCTGTAGCTTTGATATTATGACACCTTAATGTGAGAACTTCATCTTTTGGTTTCGTGCAACCTTTAGATGTTGGCATTAAAGTTCAAGGTCTTAAATCTATAATAGTAGCTCAAGATGGGATATGCACATAGCTTGGAATAGACACAAGAGCTTGAATGTTGTGCTATACAAAGAAACTAGTGCAGAAAAGATTTCTTTTTGGGACCTACTATGAAAATGTGAGGTTTATGAGGGAAATACCTCTTTTTTGAGGTTTTTTTTTTTAAATAAAATTAACTCAAAACATGCATGGACTTTAGACTTGTGGTAAAAAATAGCACCTTTGGCCCTGAAAAGTAATCGGGGGTCCATTCTCAGGTGTTATGATGATATTTCAAACTTTTGAAAATGTTTGAATTTTTGCGTCCAACCTGGTTATAAGATTCCTTCTCTCTCTAGAGGCAACTCATTAAACAGGGGGGGGAGGGATCTTTTCCCCTCTCATCCCTTCAGCCTAGTATTTGATAGCTTATAGACTATGGCCACCACCCTGTTTTGATTGGTCAATCAGTAATCACTCCTTAATCTAAAAGGCACATGCAGGGTTCATTTTCTCCCGTAATGCTTGCACCTTAGTTCCTAGAAGGGATGACATGAAGGTTATTGGAATTAAGTGGATGTAGAAGTTAAAGAAGCACTAAGATGTTAGAATTGATAGCTATAAAGAAAGACTTGTAATTAAAGGGTTTCCTTAGAAAATGCTATAGTTTATTAAGAGACCTTTGGTCTTGTAGCAAAGATGACCATCATTACAAAATCATTGGGATCACAACTAGAAATCGTTGGAAGATGCATCAATTTAATATGAATAATTCTTTTCCAAATTGAGCTAGAGGAAGTGTTCTACATGGACCAATGATAAGATTTTAAAGATAAAACCAAAATTGATTATGATTGCAGGTTGAAGAAGGCATTCTATGATCGCAAGTAAGCAAAGTAAGGTTGATCTTTCATTTCAGAAATAAAAGTAGCAGGGTTAGTCCTCCATTGTTGTGCAAAGGAGAAGGTGAAGCAATTGCCTACTTATGTGTGTATGTTGATGATTTGATCATTACATGTAATGATGAAGAAGGAATCAAAGAAATCAAGAGAAGATTGGCGGAATATTTCATCTTAAACGTTCTATATACAAGGTATCTCTTAGGTATTGAAGTCATATACAAAGACAATGGTATCTTGCTCAGGTAAAGAAATTACATTCCGCATGTACTAAAGAAGTATGCACTTATTAACGATTCAGAAATCTAATGAAAGTCAGTGAAAAAATTACTTCAATTGTAGGTAATCAAGTACAAGATGCACCCTTTATATAGATCATATTAGGATCCTTCATTTATGCCACTATCAAACGATATGACCTAGCAAATACAATTGGTGTGCTATTTCAATGGATGCACACACCTAGAGTTTTCGACTTATAAATAGCTAAGAGAGTGCTTAGATATCTAAAAGGAACTTTGATTCAAGGCCTTTGAGAAGTACAAGTGGATATGTATTGATGCGATAGGAGAAGATCATCTCATGGATGGCAAAGAAGAAAGCAAGAGTTTCTCTACCCTCAGCAAAAGTTGAATGCAAAGCATTGGCATATGTAACTTGTGCACTCATGTGGCTCAAAAAGTTTAAGGTTGAATTAAAACTTGTAGGTTAATTAGTTTCCAAGCATTTATGATAATATGAGTATTTTGTACCTATCTTCCAATCCTATGTTCCATGCTAGTAGTAAACATATAGAGATACATTACCAGTAGATAATAGAAAAGATTCTAGCTAAGGAAGTGCAAGTCAAATACATAAGTGTTGAAGAACAATGTGCTAACATGATCACCAAAACATTGGAGTCAACCAAGATCCTAAATTTCAAAAAAGCATTGGAGTGATGGAAATTGCATTAAGACTTAATAGTTAAATCTTAAGGGGGTGTGTTGGAAATCAAACTCAAACCTTAGGAGCATATGAACAATCTTTTTGACACTTGTAGCATTATGAATCAAGGAGCCTAGCATGAGAACTCATGTATTAAATTTGAGTTTGAATCCCCTTATATGTGTCAATCAATAAACTATCGCACTTGGGAAAGATGGATCCTATTTTCTAGGAAAAGAACACCCTACCTTTTTAGGGAATTTGTTCCATGTTATATAAACACATCATGTATTAAAATCCGAGAGATACTGGATGTGTTGTTACTTTGGCAGTTTAAATATGGTAGTAGCTTCCTTTCTAAGCAATCTTCCTTGCTTCCTTGAAGGATTTGTTCCAAGTTTAGGTAACCATATCTTACTCTCTATCTTCCTAGTCAAGAAGCTAGATAGCTCTCAGTATAAGACCAACTTTCCTCTTCATTTGTTATCCATTTCTTTTAATCTTACGCTTGTTGAGAAAATAATATATTCTTCAAAAGTTTCATCAAAGCTCTAGCCTCATCTTCACATATGGTGAGAAAAATCATTTCTCGAGTGAACAATCATCACTCACTTTGTCTAGCAAGTGAAATGAGTAGTCTATCCTCCAAGCGATTGGTTTTTTTGTAGGGGTAAGCATTTCGAGTGAAACAACTTCCACTAACAAGCTCATGTAGTCATTGTTGAGTGACCGAAAGATCTTGCGGTTTATCGACAAGAACTCGAAGAAATAGTTATTTTACTAAGTAGAGTTATCTATGAGTATGTTCTTGAGGGATTCATACTTCAAGCTGCTTGAGAAGGCTAGGTGATCTCCCATCATCACCTTATATCAAATAAGTTAAACCAAAATAACTTACTCCACTTCAAGTTCTCGAGGAATCAAATAATTGAACCATCAGAATTACATGATCTCCTAGAAAATCTCACCTATAGCCTTTTGATTTTTTTTACCAGTATGCTCTAAAGCCCTATCAAATAATTGAACCATCAGAATTACATGATCTCCTAGAAAATCTCACCTATAGCCGTTTGATTTTTTTTACCAGTATGCTCTAAAGCCCTATCACGCTGCTCATCTCCATTAAGCTTTCTTATCACGCAGACTCTTTCTACAAGATTCAGCTAACAAAATGAAACAACCCCCGCGCTGTACCATGGATATGAATTAATCAGCTTTTCTAGCAAGCTAGCGCCATTAGATCTTGTGATGGAGCCGAACGGATGGATAAACATTGCCATGTGCCGGCATCTATTCAATAGGCAATTAGAATGTTAGTATTTTCACTAGGCAGACACGCATGAAGATGGGAACAAGGCAGCGCCATTAGATCTTGTGATGGAGCCGAACGGATGGATAAATCTTGCCATGTGCCGGCATCTATTCAATAGGCAATTAGAATGTTAGTATTTTCACGAGGCAGACACGCATGAAGATGGGAACAAACCTATATGACCTAGAAGTGTCCGCTTATGCAAACGTAGTTCTGCAACGCATAGTAATGAGATGAGATGTCTACTAACGCATACTAATGCAAACGTAGTTCTGCAACGCTAGAAAATTATCGCTTATGTCCGAGCGGATGCTGACAGAATCGTCATCTATGAATCACGCAATTCCGAAACTGCATCTATCATGGACTAGAATAGTGCAGAACGGTAAGAGTTCCTCATGGAAGTTTCGAAAGAATGAAGATTTAAAAGCCCAATCTATGAAAGAATTTATGAACCAGAGCGCTCGATTTTGTACGAGAAATGTCCTACGTTTTCCTCTGGACGTAACCTAACTCAGCACTCGAAGATGTCGTAGTACGAACATCACGGGCCGCTTGCATTCGAACGTAACTCAACACAGACAAAGACAAGCAGAGGGCTGTGCTCTCTCTCTTCTGGGTCCAAACATGGCAATTGCAAATGAGTAAAGGCGATTAGCAAGACGTTTCTCTTTATTAGCGCAACAGCATTGGCAAATTCGATTCTGAAAAATGTGTCTTTCGCGCAGGCAAGAAACTAAAAACGTGGGCTTAGCAAATCCGTGACGCAGTGAACGCTTTCCGCGCTAGTTTCACCTACCATCTGAAATTCCAATGTGATTACGGGCCCGGCGTGGCCATTAAGCCTGGGATTCTCCTTGCTGAAGAGCCGATGGTGCAGACTTCCTCATACTCGGAGACAGAACAGACGTTTTTTTTCTGAAACTGTCAGTCCTATGCTATGCAGGAATGGAAGAAAACAAAATGGACATCTGGCAAAGTGGCAATGTCATCACTTGTGGGAACACATCTGCTTGCGTCGGTTCACACTGAAGCGGTGGAACACATATCTGAAACCACATATTCTACCCCCATTACATCAGTGGGGGTTAAAAGATTCCCAAGTTATACAGCAAAGACCATCGTAAATTTGTCCTTAATAAACAAAGATGACAGGATATTTCTCCACTTATTGGGATGGTACTTTTTTGTTACATCAGATATTATAAAGTTGGTTCCACGGGCATCTTTGGCAGACATTAAACATTGCAGCCCTATGTTATGTAACTTACCTTCTAGCGAAGGTAGGAAATTCTTCTTTCCAAACATGAAGACTTCTTGATTCCTACTTAACCAGATACTCCACAAGATGGTACTTCTCCACCGATTCCAAACGATCAAGGCTATATTGTTGCAACACCCTAGAAGGATCTCTTTGAGGTTGAGAGCTTTAATCTTTTTGATATCAAGATAGGGCTGCAATAGATGCCAGAATGTCCTCGCATGAATACATTCCATGAATAAATGGGACAAGTCCTTCAACTTGCTATAGTATGTACACTGACCTTCATTACGTTTAATCACTTACCTTCAGTACGTTTAATCACTTTAACTATGCTGCCTATCCATAGCCGATTATGAAGAATCAACCATGGTTGGAGGTAAGAATGTTTGATTTGAATGGGAAAAGGCCAAATACACATAAACTTGTATCTCCATTGCCTATTGGCCCACTTCAAATTCCATCTCTTGTTGAGCTTGGCTGAGATCCTAAAAATAGAGGCTCTACAACTCTTAAACGTTTTCAACATACGAGAAGCCACTTCATCAATTCCAATCTTCTTAATTTGATAGGTCCTCATTGTTGTCCACAAGGTCATCTTATGTTTGAACAAAACTTGTTGACAGCCCATAGACACATAGTAAGCATTTATGAAACGAATATCATGAGCTAGCATGCCTCCAATCAACAAGAAGTGATTCGAGATTTGAAACATTTATGTTTTCCCTGCTCTTCTCCATTTACTTGTAATCATTCATTCAGAAATTTGTCAATTCTTTCTATATTTGTGTCTAATGATTCATCTTGATTCATACTGATGGAAGTTTCTCCTTTTTTAGTTAAACAACTACTTTCATTAGATTGAGGAATGTATACTTCTTTGGCTTCCATTTCTTCTTCAATGTATTTGATGATCTTGGCTGATGTTTTAAGCAGTCAGAATATACTTTCATACCACCTCTACCTAAATTCAAGTGTAGAGGTAAGCGATCATGATAATTACATATTTTTCGTTCCATTTCAAGTACCAACGTTTGTCTACATGCATTCTCATATGCTTTACAATTCCCATATATATGAACTATTTAGTCACACCAAAAAAATCTAATAGTTCGTTAATGGACTCTGTTTGGTTTTCTATGTAAAGGGCTCTGAGTGAGTCTTCTATGGTCGGGTAAAGGGTTTTGGTTCTAATTATAAATATACTCTGCTAATCTCGAGCCAAGACTCTTGGTTTTCTACATTTTCTTGAGTTCTCTGATACGTTTGAAAATACGTTCTAATTATAAATATACTCTGCTAATCCCGAGCCAAGACCCTTGGTTTTCTACATTTTCTTGAGTTCTCTGATACGATCCTCAAGAAAACCTAGTGAATGGTACATGGAATAATTGTATTTATCTTTACCTCGAGTCGCTATGGCAAAAGGATCTATAGAAGACATATATGCATAAAACTTTACTAGGGAAGCCCCAAAGGGCCAATCTGCATTTCCAATTGCATCTTGAAAAGAGAAGGGTTCAGCATCTTGTATTACATTTGTCATGTGGGCACAATGAGGATCCATGTAACTATCATATGTCAATCATTGCACTCAATTTTGTATCCTTCAAGATCTTCTCGGTCCTAGGTCACTTCTCCTTGTATCATCTGCATGTGCCTTTCTTACTCTTGGAGTATTCATAGAGGGCAATTCAAGTTCCTCATCAAGACACTTTTGTGAACCGCTTGAATCTCCATCAACGTCGTTTTACTACGAGCAGAAAGCTTTTCTTTACCTTTCTTGGATGTATTTGATGAGTTTGTTGGACTCAAATTTCCACACAATCTTCCATGCCATGGATTTGATTTGGAACTATTGCTCGGTGATTCACCTAGTCCACTCAAAACTTGAGATTTTGGACTTGAGTTTTCAAAATTTTCTTTGTCATTTGATTCAAAATTAATTCCATCTTTGGCATCTGCATAGAAGGTTGACATTTCATCAAATAACATATCTCTTCTCACCTTCACTTGACGTGTAAGTGGGTTATAACATTTATATCCCTTTTGCTCAAGGGAGTATCCAATGAAGACACATATTTTTGCTTTTGGATCAATCTTCATCCTCAACTCATGTGGAACATGTTCATATGCAATACATCCAAGAACTTTCATATGTGGTAAGTTTGACTTTTGACCTTTGAAGTTCTGTTTAGGTGTAACTTTATGTACAACAACAATTAGAGTTTTGTTCATGATATATACAGCCATATGCACAACTTCTACCCAGTAACAATAAGGCATATTCTTCTAAGCCATCAAGGCTCTTGCTATTTTTGTAATATATCTATTTCTGTGTTTAGCAACACCATTCTTTTGTGGTCGTGCTTGCATGAAAACTCACGTCGAATTCGATGACTTTTTAGAAAATTGCTGAACTCATTTGAGTTCATCTCCTCCGTCAGATCTTAATGTTTGAATCTACTTCCTTGTTTGCTTTTCCACCACAACTTAAAAATTTTGGAACTGAGTGAACACCTCACTCTTCCCTTTCATGAAATATACCCTTGCTTTCCATGTATGGCCATCAATAAAAGTAACATAAAACCTACAACCACCCATAGATGTTGTCTTTGCAGGACCCCAAACATCTGTATATACTTCTAGCACATTCTCACTAACATGCTTGTCATGTGAAAATGATGCTCTTAACTGTTTACCAAATTGACATTTTGCACAGAGCTTTTGCATTTCTGCAACTTTGAAATTTGGTAGTCCATTGATAATCTCCTTTGACTGCATCAATTTCAGCCTTTGCAAATTTGCATGTCCAATTCATTTGTGTAAGATCTCTATATCAGCAATAACTCCTACACCTTTTGCAAACATGGGTGCATTCATTCTAGGAATTTTCAAATTTAAGGTGAACATCCTCCGCATTTTGTTTCCTTTGGCAATCAATCATCCATCTTATTTGTACTCTTCTACATATAATCTATGAGCATTGAACCTGACTTGTATACCCTGGTCAACCATTTGTCCAAAAGAAGCTAGATTCTTTGTTATATTTGGAACATGTAGTAGATCAACAAAATGTTTTACCTTCCGATCCTCCATAGAGAGTGCTATGTTTCGTGTATACTCAATATGGTGTCATGTGTCATCACTTATTTCAACCTATCCAGAAACTGATAATTTTTGCAAACTACTAAACCATTCCGCATGAGTGGTCATGTGATTTGAAGCACCTGAATCAAGATACCAGACATTCACATTTGATTTTGAGCCATCAGAAGACATTGTATTCATCATAGGATGTTGAACCATGAAGAGCTTCCCATAATCATCTGCACTCGTGGATGCGCAGTTGTTTTGTTGCCTTCTATTTTTTTAATTCTTCAACTTGCAATCACGTTCAAAGTGTCTAGGTTTACCACAATTCCAACATCCTCTACTATCATTACCTCAATCATTTCTTTGGAAATTTCTACATCTTTGGTTACCCCTACCTCCAAACTATCCTCTTCCTCTTGCATGACTCTATTGTTGACCTTGGTCTTGGTTATTGTGTCCTCTTTTGCTTCCGAAGCCTCTGCCTCTTCCTCTGCCAAAGTCGAATACCTGCTCAAAATGGGGTTTTCCTTGGGAGTTTGAATCCTCACCAAGATTCTTGGCTTTGCCTAGGTAGAAGTTTGAAGCTTTGTGCATAGCTTTGGGCTTACTCCCTTTTGTGGATTGATTCCACACAGCTTGGCACTTCCTTATACATGAGTGCTAGCTCCTTGTTCACTGCATCACTCCTAGGGGGGGATTTGTTGATATATTTAGGTAGTGATGTGTGTGAACACACTAGGACAATCGGGGCACCTTTTTCCCTCTTTAGGAGGGCTTTTTCTCGGGCTTGCGTAGATGCCTATTGCCCTAATGGGATACTTATCTTTTTACATTCTATTGGTAATCTTTTCAGTATTTTGTGTTGTGCTCCAAGATTCTTCTCGTCCTTCCTCGTGTTGTTCGCATGTTTTTGTAGACATCAAACTCCAATATTTGAAGTTAGTTTTCATGCAAGTAGACACAAAATTAAATGGTGTTGCTGAAAGCAAAAATAGACATATTGCAAAAATAGCAAGAGACTTTATGGCTGAGATAAATATGCATCATTGCTATTGGGTAGAAGTTGTGCACACTATTATATACATCATGAATAAAACTCCTACCACTATTGTACATCAAGTTAGACATGAATAGAAGTTTACAAGTAAAAAGCCAAACTTATCATACATGAAAGTGTTCAGTTTTATTGCATTTTTTACATGTCCTAGATGGCTTCGAGACAGAGATTTATCCAAAAGATGAAAAATGTATGCTCATTGGGTATTCCCTTGATTAACAGGGATATAAATGTTACAACATGCTTATACGACATACTGAAGGTAAGCAGAGATGTGGTGTTTGATGAAATATTAAGCTTCTATGCAAATGCAAAGAAAACTTAATCTTGACTCAAATGAGAAAGGAAATGTTGAAAAGGCAAGTGCATATAAGAGTTTAAAGTGTACTTCATATGTCACCAAGCATTCCAACTCAAACTCGTGAAGTCGAAGATTGCATGGAAATTTCAATCGAAGAAATTCATTGAGTAAATCCATGAAAGATAAAGAAAAGGTTACTGTTGGTCATATAACGTCTACATGTTTTAAAGATTTTGATCGAGAATCAAGTGGTTAAAAAAAACCTTGGTGAGGAACTTGGTTGGCCTTTGTTAAGATGCCAAGAGTAAGAAAGGCATACACAAATCATACAAAAAGAATGAGTCACGTAGGACCAAGACAATCTGGGAGTATGCAAAATTCAATGCAACAATTGAAGTATGATAGTTACCTAGCTCATATTGGGTCTACATGAACAAAGTAACACAGGATGATGAACCTTGTTATTTTTGAAGATGCTATGGATGAGAAGATGGATGAATTTTATGGAAATGAAACATGTAACATAGTTCCATTGCCAGAAGGAAAGAAAGCCATAGGTTGCAAGTCGGTATACAAGCTAAAGGAAAATGCTCATGTAGCATAATCATGTATAAAGCATGATTGGTACAAAAGGATATGCACATACATATAGCATTGATTATGAGGAAACTTTCAGTCATGTAGCTAAAATGGCTACTAATATAGAACTTATTGCATTCTCTCAAGAAAAGGATTGCTTAGACCTTAGATGGATGTTAAGAATGCTTTCTTACATGGTGAGTTGCAAGAAGAAGTATACGTGGAACATCCACAATGGTATGAGGATTCAAAGAACCTAGAATTATGTGTGTAGGTTGCAAAAGGTTTTATGTGGCTTAAACAAGCCCCTTGCATTAGGCATGCAAGGTTTGCTGATTAATTAACTCCATTGGATTTTCTATGTATCATGCAAATCACTCATTATATTGGAGAAAGGGTGATGATGGCACCACAATTGTAGCTATTTATGGTGATGAATCGATTCTCGGTGGTGATAATGGAGAAAGTATTAAAAAGATAAAGCAACTCCTTATGCAAGAATTCTACATGAAAGATCTTGGTGTGCCACACTATTCTTTGGGCATTGAGTTCATACATAAAGAAACATGTATATGGATATTGCAAAGGTAATATGCCTTGAGTATGCTCGAAAATTTTGGTATGGCTGATCGTAAGACAATTTCTATGCCATTGGATTAGAATTCAAAGTTGGATGCTACATCACTTGAGGCATTTGGAAATGCTACTACATACAAGAAAATTGTGGGAAGTTTGATATATCTCATAATTACAAGACCTGATTTAAGCCACATTATAGGAATACTAAGTATATGTAGGTTCCCAAAAACCATGTTTAGATGCTCTGAGAGGCACACTATGTCATGTGAGTGCTACTTTGGATTATGGATTGTTTTATGAAGCTGTTGTAGACTTGCAGGTTCATGGATATACCAATGGAGATTGGGCCGGTAGTGTTCCAGATAGAAGATCTACTAGTGGATTTCTTTGGGACTGTATCTGTTACATGGAACAATGAGGAAAAATCCATTTTTGTTTTGTCAAGTACACAAGCTAGGTATAAGAGTACTACAATGGCAACATGTGAAGCGTCATGGATAGAGATGATACTTATAAATTTAGGTGTGGGACTATTGAAGATTATCATCATTTATTGTGATAATCTTAGTAGCATATAGTTAGCAAGAGATCCTTTTTTTTTCATGATAGAACAAATCATATCAAGGTACATTATCACTTCATCAAAGGAAAGGTATTAGCAGGTGATATCTGTTTTTATGTACGGATAGATGAGCACCTTGTTGATATTTTCACTAAAAAACTTGAAGGAAAAGGGTTGAAGAAGTTTCAAAAGATTCTTGGATTAGAAGACATGACATTGAGCTCAAGGGGGATTGTTAAGATATCAAGCTGAACATGTGATGATCGAGGATGACATGTGTTTCTTTTGGATCTCTTTTATATGTAGTGGTTACACACATTTCGTATCTTACCAACTCACTCATTAATAAAGATTAGGGTTTTCTTTATGTACTACTCTTTATATATTGTTCTGGTTGTTTTATTTTATTAGGTCATTCTTGTATATTCTCTCTATGTAGTAGAAGAAGAAGATGAAGAAGAAGATGATCATTGTTTCTTGCCTCAATCTATGTTTTCTTTTTGTGTCCGAGAGTTTATGAGAGTTCTCTTCCTTATCTTCCTTCTATTGACATAAAATACGACTTGAAAGTTTTCCTATATACATCTTGTTCTTTGACTCTTATGTGGTGGTATCCACTTTTCAAATCTATGTTTTTATATACAATTGCTCCACCTAGAGCATCAAGGAGATCATATATCCACGGCATGGGGTACCTATGTTTGATGATAAAGGTATTGAGTGCTCTATAATGTCCACACATCCTATAAGATCCATCTTTATTCCTCACTAGTAAAACTGGTGTTGCGAAGGGTGAATAGTGGGTTCTCATAAGCATTTTCTCCATGTATTCATCCATGACTTTGTGGACACAATTCTCCTTGTGCAAGCTCAAACAAAACGGTGGTTGAGTATTTTGACTCTCTCTTGCTACCAATTGGATCATGTGCTCAATATTCATGCAAGGAGATAAATCGAAATAACTATTTAAGAACAAAAATGCTAGAGTTTTGATCTTACTTTATCTCTAAAGCACTTGAGCATTCCGCCTAGAGCTTCCTTGACTATGGGAATCCATCACTACACATGAAGTATACATAAAATATAGAAAATAGATATACTTACAATCAATTTTGGGTAGCTTGGTTGTGCTCATGAATCACGTCACTTGGAGATCTCACTCTCCATTGATTAGTGGTCATCTCCTCTGATTCTCAGATTGGTATGCATGTGAAGAAAATTATATAACTAGTCATTTCCTAGCATGCCACTGCTTACTTAGGACTACATCAAAATGCGTCGGTTGTGCTATCTCGAAATCCAATCTCTCCTCATAGAACTCTATTGTCATGGACAAAGGAAACCATCATGAACCTTAGATTCCATGTGGCCTTCTATATCTCATGATTGGTTTTGAACTTCAGGAAACTAATGATTCCATTGTGTCCCAAACATGAAAAACCCTAAGACCCACTGTCTACTTTCTTGATTCTCATGTTGAGAGTCATGTTTTGAATTGATGGCATCATCACTCAAATCATCAATTCATAACTACCATGGATGAATTGCCGATAAAATCCTATATAAGGAGGGATGGGCCACATACTTACTCAGTCTTGCCCGTGCCATTATTGGGATCTCCATAAGTCATGATCCCCAAGTAATTACTTTCAAAATTCAAGTTCAACTTCTTATCTTTTTCCTTGTTGTAGTCTTGATTAGTCTAGTTCTCGGAAATCTATCCTTGTCCTCTTGAAATCTCATAGCACGAGATCTTTTCTAGCTATTTCTTGTATCTAGTTCATCTCCCTCAATGGATTTCTCGTAATCTAGATATCCTAATTCATACCTATGGTCCTAGATTGTGGGATCTCTTGTATCATCTCTAATTGAGTTATCCATACCTATCATTCTTGATTTGTGTGACTTCTTCTATCAATTACATATCATTGTATTATTTCCTCTACATGGTTGATCTTGTAATCAAAAGTATAATTCCAAAATCTTGTATAGTCTAGTGAGAGGGCACAATCTAGTGCTCCCTTAACATTTTGGCAAGACTAGATTGTATGCAAGAGGAGGCATGATGAGAGAAAACTTATGAACAGATTGTGCCATCACTTTAGAGTCTCCAGCAATAAGTGGAGGACCTAACTCATCCAAAAACACAATTCAAGATGGGAGATCCCATGCATATACATGCATGCATGCAAGAATTACAAGAATGAATCAGGAATCGTGAAGCAAATCAAGGAAGTATTTGAGTGAACCAACATTCTACTTCATCCTTTATGAAAGAACCCAAGATTTGCATGTTAGAAAATTTCGATGGTGATCTCACAAAGTTTGATGGGCTCATGCAGTAAGTCAAACTATAGATCTGTATGAATTCTTAGAGATACCTTCATGATGCATCCAAGGTTGGTTTTATTGGAACCCGAATTTGTGGTTAAGTATTATCATGGTTCATCCCAATCTTAGACAAGGAATTGGTAGTACTTTGTGGCTATGAGGGGTTCTTTTGAGAGCTCACTACCACATTTGGAGATGGAGAAATGATTCCAATGGTAGAAACAAAACTTTGGAAGCTATTTCAAGGTAGCTGCCATGCCTCTACGTATGCATAAGAAATTACGCAATTGATATGTGATCTCAATTAGATGAGGACTATTTCATAAGCCAATTTAAATTGGGTTTAAGAGATGATGTGAAGGACCTTCTACTCAGAATGGGAGAGATTAAGACATTGAATGAATACTCACCCAACAAATTCAGTACGATAACCACCTTATTCAAAGGAAACAAGAAAAACATGTAGAAGGATGACTTTGCTAATGGAAACCCCTCCAATCCACTCCTAGGGAAGAACCTATGCCTTAACCTATGCAAATGGACATAGCTAGATTCCATGCTTCAACACCGCAAGAGAAAAAAACAAGGAGGGATTATAAGTTATGCATCAATCATGGAAACCTAGCCATATTGGAGTTAATTGTCTGGACAAGAGAACAAGCTATAGATTTGTACTCACCCTTGTAGACAAGGAAAACAAGGAGTTCTAGTTGAAAAGGAGACTGTAGGACCAGACCATCATATGAGAAAGTGTCTCATAATTCTAGCAACACCGATTCAAACATGTCTTTCCCCTATCAATTTACCTTGCCTAGGAAGATCCTTTCCCTTACAACCCTAGTTGATTATGGATGATCTCTAGCATTTGGTAATATTACCAAAGAAACCACACCATTAAGAGTACATCTAGGTAATCATGATTCTCACATACATTTTAATGTAATATAAAGTACAATAAACTTAGTTATCATTGGAATGCCCTGGTAAGAGAAACATAATCTAGAGATTAATTGGGAAAGCAATAAAATCACTTGATCGAATATCCAGAAGAACCGGAAATATATAGCAAACAAAGCCTTCATTTATGTAGTAAGGATGGAATGAACATATATGATATATGTCGTACTAGCTTAAGAATCTGAGAAAGATGATCTATTGAAGCTACCCAATCACTACCAAGGTTCTGAAGATGTTTTTGAAATGAAGAATGCAGATATCATCCTCGAGAACAAACCTTATCATTGTGCCATATTACTTAAAGAGGGAGAACAACCAAACTTTGAAAGAATCTACAAACTTTCTCCATAGGAGCTTACACAATTACACAAGTATATTGATGGCAATCTAACCAAAGGGTTTCTTAGACACTCAATGTCTGTTAAATTGAAAAAGTGCTCCTTCCATCAAATAGAAGTGGCATTTTTTAGGGTACATTGTATCAGCGAAAGGAATCTTTATGGACGCTAAGAAGATCGAGAGAATCCTTGATTGGTAGCGACCTTCATGTGTTCTAGATGTACAAGATAGTGATCCCTCCTACCAAGCTTACAGGAAACATAAATTTCTCATGCAACAAAGATGAAAAGAAAGCCACTCAAGCCCTCAAATCATCATCTACTACTACTCCAATTCTAGGTAGTCCGTATTCTACCAAGCCTTGTTTACTAGAGATAGATGCGTCGAACTTTGCCTTTCGGGCGATCCTATTCCAACATGACAATGAGTTGTATATCGTTGAAGGAAATTCTCTCCACCAAAGATAATTATGAGATCCATGACAAAGAACTTCTTACAATAGTGGATGTGCCTACTACTTGACATCACCATCTAGAAGGAACAACTCATAAAATTATTGTGTACATAGATCATAAGAACTTAGAGTACTCTATGACCACTCGCATCCTCAATAGAATGCGATCTTAGTGGAGTAACTTTCTATCTAGGCTCTATTTTGTCATTACGAATCATCCAAGATGCCAGCAATGTCACTCAGATGCCTTATCAAGAAGATCTTACCTTGCACCACAGAAAGGTGAAGAGGGTTTTGATTAGGAAGCAAGTGTATTATGCAAGCCTGAATATCTCCAGATAGCACTCATCTCTTCAAACCATTAGGAAGACCTAGCCTTGAACTATTTGGTTCATGAGACCCTATCACATGATTAATTAATTTGTAATGTCAAGAAAAAGAATTTAAGAAGAGAAATTTCTTGAAGTAAACGAGTTTCAAGAAAATGATGTATTACTATTCTATAAGAACCTAATATTTATCCCTTTCGTAAAGCCCAATATCCAACTACTTCAACAATGTCATGATAACTTTATAAAAGAACATTTTGGATTGAATAAATAAATAGAACTCATATCTCTAGAGTAATCATTTCCAAACAGTGCTAACATATTTTTAAAAAGTTTCTAGTAGATCCAATATCATGAAGGGATTGAAGGATGAAGTCCCACTCTCTTCTATCATGGACATTTTCAACATCCAGTTAAAGAGGAGAAAATGCTAGTCTAACTCATTAGTATAGACCATTCCTTCCCATAGGTTGATGACGAGATCAATAATGTACCTACATTCGTTCAATTCTTTTTTCTGAAGAAGAATAATCTAATTCATAAGAGTATTCATTCTCCTAGAAACTGAAGAAGAAAAGTTCTTGTATATCGAAGTTAAAGAGGTGATAGGTCTCAAACTTTTATCCTTACTCCCACTCGTATAAATGATTCTAATCATGATAGTGTTGATATGAATAGAGAGAAAATCTTCCCATCTCATTAGCAATTTATCAAAACTAGGAGATTTATAGGGTTTCCATTTATTCATGGTTTTTTTAATCTCATTGGAAATGCGCAAAGAGTCCAAGCCAGTAGCCAAGTTTTTAGGAACCAATTTTTTGATTTAAACAATGATGGTAGTCGTGGCTCTTTGGATATTTTTCCCCCACTTGGGAGTACTAAAGAAACAATTAGTCAAAAGAAACTTTGGCCTGCTACAAGATCTTCTCAATGTTAATAGAAGTGCTACCATTCAGCTTTTCAATAAGGGGATGTATTCCTTGACTTTTGTATTTTTATCACAGAGAACATAAGCTTATTGGGTCTATCGATCTCTCGAGTCCAAAAGACCCAAACTAGCCTCAACATACTTCTCCATATTTAGTCTATGATGGAGATCAAATTTTGATTGTTTCTATTGGCTTGAGACTATCCAAGTCAAGAAGGATCCTTTCTCTTGACTTAGTTCTAATATCCCTAGCAAGCTTTTTATAGTACGTGAAGATACTTTGAATGTCCTTCATCGCTTCCACCCTAGCCCTAGCAGGGGAAACACCAAAAGAGAACTGAAAGGAAATAATGTCTTTAATTTCAATTACAATACAAGGATACTTAAGGAGATATTCATCGAGGATACCTAAGCACAATGTTCAATGGTTTTGATTAATAGATCAGGGGGGGGGGGGGGGGATTTATCAAGCTCACACTCAACATCCCAGTAATTGTGAGGGTAAGTGATCTTGTCATAACATCTATTGATTCTAGAAGCATCAAAGGATTATCCAAGTTTCTTGTTGTTTTGGGATATGCCATAGTTGATTGAAATAACAATAATGAAATCCCCAATCAAAAGAAGAGAACCAACAAGGTTATCCATTTCTTTGTAGCGCTCTTTTCTCAAGTATCTATTGTTTACAAGATAAATACATAAAATGATAAAATTAATACTCTCACTAACAACCAAAGCAATCCATTGATGAGACACACTTTAAAGAACATTTTTAATCAAGTTCCCAAGGGACGACACAATTCTAACAATAGTACCCTTTTCCTAGAATGGTGCTGAGAAACCAAATATAGCAAGTGGAAACTACCTTCAGGTGATGAATGATATTAGAGCCCCTAGTCCTCACCTCCCACAAACATGAAAAATAAGAAGACAACGATGAGTTTCTAAGCCAACTACCAATAACCATGGCCCTAATGGGATATTTTATGCCATAATACTTAAGGAGGTTATTTTAATGCTATTTATCATTATAATAAAACTCATAATAAAACATAACAAGTAAATAAAGAATGAATACTAGGAGAACCTCATTTTCTTCTATCTTTATGGGGATTAACCATAATTATTGAAGTTCTCACAACCTCTTTCCTTTTGGGCGTATTGACAAGATGATAAGGGGAGTATACCTACTCATGCTCGGTCATGAGAACATCTTCTTAGACCATTGAATCCATGATTTTTCTTTGTCTATACATGCTATTGAGTTCACGAGAGAACAAACTATGAGTATCATTTATCATCTAGTTAGGATCAATACATCCCTTCTGAGAATAGAGTATACCTTTATTCTTTTAGCAACTAGAGTCCATTCGTCTTCTTATCAAAATTAATATTGGAGTTTGAAAAATCCTTAGCTACGTGATAGTCATGAAACCTTGTTTGCATATCATTAGGATGTTGATTTTCTTTCTCAACTCATAAGATTGCTCTCTTCAACTTTATTTTCTTCCTTGAACGGATTGAGAACATATTATAGAAGAACATCAAAGGAGTTAAAACTTTTAGTATCTTTTTGTGTTTTTACCTTTCCTAACAAAACCCTTCTTGTTCATATTGGATACCATATTCCCATTATTTTCTAAGCAAAGGATTTACCCAGTTGACCACCTTGGGAACTTAAATACACTTCCAAGAATTTTAGCAGAAGGGAATCTTTGATAAAATGGCCTTGTTAATAACAACTAGAGTAGCCATTAGGTAGGTTGCTATAGATGAATATTTTCTTATGAAGAAGTCTAGCATCAGAGTCTTCGATCACAATAGAAGTCTAAATACACTTAGGTGTATCCACTTAGATATATCAACTTCAATCATAATGTGAGAATCCCACTTAAGATTAATCTCATTACATCTTGATTTCTGACCTAAAACCATCCCAATCATACTTCCCAAACTTTCTACCCATGAGTGATACTCCACATGAAAAATGTAAGTATTCACCCCAAATAGAAAATTTTGTACACTTAGATCCCTTGCCATTAAACCCTAAATGTCTTTTGAGAAAGCTTACTAGAACGCTCTTGATTAGCCCTTGCACTTTACATATTGCATAAAAAGCATTCTTGCCATCTCCAAAGGAAAAGAGAAAATAATTTTCTAGAAGGTATTGAATGTACAAAATAAAGAGCCCCCTACTTTCCGAATTCACCTAATATTTGGGTATTTTATGCCCATAAATTTTTTTCAATAGGTCCACTCCTTGTACCATTTTGCTTCCATATGTGACTATGTAGTTTGGTTGTAAAATCCTATGTGAATACCTTCCATCGTTTCTACCTTTGGATGTCAGAATGTACCCTTGCTTAGGGATTTCCATAAAACATCCCTTCTAGTTGCACTTGAACTAGAATCCTCTCTCAACCATTTCACCCATAGAAACAAGATTCTCTATGATTGTGGGATTACATCACCTTGCATCAACCATCAATGTACCATGATCTAGCATACTTTCATTCTCATATGAATTAGATGCATAGTTACTTTGTCCTTCGTATGAAGATTTGGTCTTTCTCATTTGATAGCAATCCCTTGCATAGTGGCCATACTTCCCACATATGCAGAAACCTTATACACTGTTCTTGTCTCTATTCATTATTTTAGCTCATTTGATTGTTGCATCCACCATCAATGTACCATGCAATAGCATGATTTCATTCTCATATGAACTAGATGCATAATAACCTTATCCTTTGTATTGCGATTTGGTCTTTTCCCTTTGATAGCAGTCCCTTGCATAATGGCCATACTTGCCCAATATGAAGCAACCTTCTAAGTTGTTTTTATCTCTATTCAGGTTGTACCTTTGTCCTGTTCCTTTGAGCTTGTCTCTTCCTCTTTATGAAGAGAATTTTCTTCCTTGGTCTTGATCTCAATCTCCATTTGAGTCATTTCCTTGCCTCATCTTCCTCTTTGTTTATTCCTTCCTCTACCTTTGCCTTTAGCTACATAGAATGCTTGGATTTCATGGACCTTTGGCCTCTCACCCTCCAAATTGCATGTCCTTAGTGACCATTAAGGCTACCAATTTCTCAAACTAGGCAAGAGTGTGCCTAACATATTGAGAGGTTGTGAAACCCTTCCACGTTTCATCCCTTAACACATTCAATGTTTATGCAACTAGGTCATCATCATTTGTGGGACAACCTATGCATCCCCATGCATCAATCACTTGTTTTAACTTCCAAAGAAAGTCATTTTTATTGCTACTAGGTGTGTTCTTCAAGTTATTGAGTTCATTATTCATTTGAATCTTCCTGGGTTTGGTTGAAGTGGAATAAAGTTGCTCTAGGATTTCGCATAGTTTCATAGAAGTATATAGAACTTGTACATGCCCTATCATGGCATTATTGGTGTGTTGAGATAAGATGAACATAACTCCTTTATCTCTCTCATTGCACTCTTTGAAGTCTCTTAACTGATTAGGAGGTGGATTCTAACCCAAATCTAGTTGTAGCGTTTGAACCACTAATGAGACCCCATAGGCCTTATCCCATGAGGACGATGGACATTCTAGACCTCCATGGTTGATAGTTATTTTTTTTTGACTTTCTCAATTTGGGTGAAATAATCAAACATGATGTACTCTAATTTACTCTTTGCGATCCATTTGATTGCAGAAGAGGGAAAAATATCAATAGCTTTACCTTTGTATTCCAAACGTATAAAATAGATAAGATAGATACTCTCATTCTTCACTAGTAGACTTCTCGTGAGTTGGTTGTGTGCCCTTGAACTTGAATGATTAGCTCGTCGTCAAGTGCTTCAATGGCTCCTTCTGATTGTGCTTTAATCCCTCTCTGTGTCCAAATACTCTGATACCATCAATGGGAAAATGTACACCCTCTCTATGTAGCCTTGAAGCATAAGTTGCCCCAAAGGTATACTCAAGGATACCTCTTTCAACTGAAATTAATGACTGTTTCAATTCTTGAGGACTAAACATAAGAGATTTTGCACACACGAACTACACTATAGTTATTCGGGTCCTTTGTAATTTAAGTTATCCAACTCAAAATTCTTACTCCTAATGAGAGAACTAGTTGCTTCAAGAGAGACTATTTGTTGCATTCACTAGACAGGCACACTAGTACCACTATTCACTCTAGGATAAATTTCTATAAGAATATCTAGAGTTTAGACCTGAACTTTGAACCAACTCTATAAGATTTTAGTATCTTTGTAAAAAACCAAAGGTCACAAGAAATGGATACAAAATGATAAGGAAACTCTACTTAACATGCAACGCTTACTAGATCCTATGCACAGAAATCTGTGAGGGACGTATTGCAACTCAATGTTTAATTGAAAACTTCAGGCAAGCAAGGGACTTTTTAAGGAAGGGTTCTACTAGTTTATTCAATTTTATGAGAGCTTACACATGCAAGATGTTCTCCATTGTAAGTTTCTTATGTGTATATATGATCTTGAAACGATTTCCTAGATGATAGGAGGATCTTTCCCAAAATTACATGCTTTATCACACCTAAGTGTGATATGTAGTAATTAGCTGATATGAGGGAGCGTTTATATTCAAACTTGAATAGGAGTCTTTGAGCTTGATCCATATCCTCTCATGCCTTCAAGTGGAACCCATCCAAAAGGTCCATAGGGTCCTAAGTTTGGAGCTTGAATCTCAACAAATATATCATATATCTCATGGGAGAATACAATTCAAGGAGAGATTCTCTACACTTCGTGGGTGTTTTCTCAATGAAAATCCTATTAAAACACTTATTTTCAGCTAAGGATGTCTTTATAGTCTTAATACAGTAGAACCTATTTTCTTAAACTTGGCATTACATAGATAGGAAAGGTTCTTTTCCCTTTGTCGAATAAACTTGTTTTTTTGGATTTCTAGATAGAACAAAGAATTTGAGCTCTCTAGAGGATCTCGAGAACAATGCCATTGTTTTAGCAAGATCCCTAGCAATAGTTCTTTAGTTCCAAGAGTGTATGGATGAGTAAGACTATTGCATCGATGAGTAAGTCTCAACAATTTTGAAGTCAAGATACAATTCATAGATAAATGTTTAGTGTATTGTAAATTCCTACAGATATTGCAAAGTCCATAATTTATTTCCAATCATCCTCAATTTTCTCCCAATACATAGTCCATTATGAACAAGAAGCCACTATAAAGATTGAATCCGTGACGTTCAAAGCAAGCATGAATATTCAATTGAACCTATAATTCCATTTGTGGTTGTACAATTTGAGTGATAGAGATTCAACCACATATCTTAAGTTAATGCTTTAAGATTTCGCTCATAATTGAACCCGAGATTTGCACCAACAACTACAAGAAGATCTTTGTATTTTAGGAAAAATTGTTGCAACCATAGTCAAGTTTGGAAAAGATAGTATGGTTTCAAAACTCATAATTACTTCATTTTGGTAAAGAAATATCTTGAAAACAAGTTCTGCTTTGAAGCAGATATGTTCTTTGATATTTGGTTTGAAATCTTCAAGTAAAGCCAACCAATCATGTCAAATAGAATCTTTCAATATAAAGTTTTTAATATGCACTAATAAAAAATTGAACTCATAGGCTTCTTTAACTTGAATCCAAGCTTTCCACATATAAAGAACCAGATTACTTCCAACTAGTTTGTATTATAAAGAACAAAGAATAATATAGCTAAGGTTATGATCCTTCCAAGAACTAAAGCTATTAGACCAACCATCTTAATTTTCATTTTAATCAACAAATCCCAAAAACCATTGCATTGATGCATTTAACCACGCACTTAGATTCCAAATTCTTGGCCATCTTTATAGGACACGTCCATCATCGAGAGTCTTTCAGAGTGAACCAATATGCATATGTCTCTCATCTTCATTAAAATGCAAAGCCGACAAGCTCATAGGGGATTGTCATAGCTCGTTTTTAAGGCCAACCTAGAATGTAATTCCTCCATCCTCATGGGACGGCTAGAGAAAAGGTGGAGGCTACTCCGAATTGCCCTCCTAATGCAATAGGAGTCACATCGCATCTATGATGAAGCAGGAATCAGTAGGCTTTCATTGGTACCTCTCTCTACATACAACTACGGGTTTGAATATTCATTAACTTCTTGCATGACACAAGTTCTCGAAATGGGTTTTAAATTGGGATCTTTGGCATTAGTGTTGTACTTTTTTATTTTAATGGAGGTTTGACAAGAACCTACTTGCTTAAGTTATGCATAGTGATCTCTTAAAGAGTCATCAAGTATGTTGATTTATAAAGATTTGAGTGCATAGGGGACGTAATCTAGATATATAATTTAAGCATATATATCGTTATTAATAGATTCAAATTGGATAATTCTTTTCATGTCCGAATGGACGTGGAAGATTATTAGATAATTAGACAATTGAACATGCAAGATAACTAGACAATTACATAATTGACATGTTTTAGTGATTGGTAGATAATGAGATAACAATGCATAGAGTGGAGAAAATTGTTGATTGATAGTGAACACATACAGAAGTTACCAACATCAAAGAATGCAAGCATAAATCGCAAACAGATGGTGAACTGATGTGGAACTCCCCATATTGAAAGCCATGTGCGTAGATCTAGAATGGCAGAAAGTTGAAGGTTTTATAAAGTCTAGACGAATTTAGAGGCATCAATGAACATTGAGCACATATTGTCATGTTTGAGCATCAAGTATAACAACTTTTTTTCTTTTTAATGATTCAATTTGTTTATGAAATTTTAAAGAAAATGAATGTCGAACATTGCGCATATGTTCAAAACTTTTTTTCAATCAATGAGTTCATCTAAATTTTCTCTACTTTTTTAAATATTTTGTAGATAATTATTCAACGTTTAGCTTGATTTTTAAGCATCTATGTTATGAGTCGAGTTCATATATTTTAAACATAACCGAACATTTAACTTTCATCTGCATGTTTATGGCATGATGAAATGCACACATTTTTTATTCAATGGTGCTTAATATGTTAGCCACAAGTGTTCACGAATAAAAAATGATGCGTTTGAGAAGGGATTACAAGATAACTTTAGTAATTGTTGTTCTTGGCAAGCTAGTTACCACATACATGGTTCCTTGCTTATCTATATATGATCCGTCTTTCAACTTGACCATTGGGTGTTCAATCGCAAAGGCTTTGTCCGGTTTTTCGAGTTGGACTAGAGACCACCTCGAACTATCTTCATAGATGCAGGAACCTAGATGGTTGGTTGGGATATTGTAATCCAGATCTTAATTCACACTCACATGGAGGATATGGGTGCTAAAAACAAACAAAAAATAGATATATGAAGAGACTAGACAAAACATAGGATTGGGTGCAATCTCCCCCTACACACTTTGTTTTGACAGTCCATAGAACATGTTTTTATAGGATTTCTTAGAATGTCAAAATTATCAGTTACAATGAGGCACCTTTGAAATTGGAGAGTCTTTGATTTTATTAATAGAGATCACGACCTGAAGCAATCATTATCCTAACCAATACTTTTACGAATTGTTTCTAAAAATAGGACCATCTACGTGGGTTTATTTAAAAACTATATAAAATATAAATCCGATTATTGGTGTCAGCACTTTCATGCCTTTCACAGCCTCAAGAACCTTAAGCTTCTATATCAAAAACACTTTAGTCAATTAATAAATTAACTCTACAAGAATTCCTTATTCAACACATTCCATAACTCAAAACATGCCCCTCAGTTGGAAAAGGGATTAACCTCAATTGATAAAATAAAAATAAATATGAATGGCTAGTCACATGTTCCATCACTGAATAAAATAAGCATGTTTCATGTGAGAACACATGCATGGAAATGTTCATGGAGGTGTTCAATTACTAAAATTATTTATGAGGTGCTAACATATTCTCTAAGTACGTCAAATAAAGAACGAATATTACTAACTATTCACAATTTTTTTCTCTGTTTTTTTTTTCAATCATTCACGGTCTAGAATATGCTTAAAATATTCAAATTTATTTTGGGAGGTGTAACTGAAGTATGCTCCTACATACTAAATTCTATGTGTAAATGCATCACATGTAAAGAACTAGAAGATTAAAGAAAGGCAAAAATTGAAGTTTTGATGATCAAAGAAATTTTGCGTAGCAAAAAGGTTGTTGTTGATGTGGCATTGAGTTCATACATAAAGAAACATGTATATGGATATTGCAAAGGTAATATGCCTTGAGTATGCTCGAAAATTTTGGTATGGCTGATCGTAAGACAATTTCTATGCCATTGGATTAGAATTCAAAGTTGGATGCTACATCACGTGAAGCATTTGGAAATGCTACTATGTATGAGAAAATTGTGGGAAGTTTGATATATCTCATAATTACAAGACCTGATTTAAGCCGCATTATAGGAATACTAAGTATATGTAGGTTCCCAAAAACCATGTTTAGATGCTCTGAGAGGCACACTATATCATGTGAGTGCTACTTTGGATTATGGATTGTTTTATGAAGCTGTTGTAGACTTGCACGTTCATGGATACACCAATGGAGATTGGGCCGGTAGTGTTCCAGATAGAAAAGACATGACATTGAGCTCAAGGGGGATTGTTAAGATATCAAGCTGAACATGTGATGATCGAGGATGACATGTGTTTCTTTTGCATCTCTTTTACATGTAGTGGTTACATACATTTCGTATCTTACCAACTCACTCATTAATGAAGATTAGGGTTTTCTTTATGTACTACTCTTTATATATTGTTCTGGTTGTATTATGTTATTAGGTCATTCTTGTATATTCTCTTTATGTAGTAGAAGAAGAAGATGAAGAAGAAGATGATCATTGTTTCTTGCCTCAATCTATGTGTGCTTTTCTTTTTGTGTCCGAGAGTTTATGAGAGTTCTCTTCCTTATCTTCCTTCTATTGACATAAAATACGACTTGAAAGTTTTCTTATATACATCTTGGTCTTTGACTCTTATGTGGTGGTATCCACTTTTCAAATCTATGTTTTTATATACAATTGCTCCACCTAGAGCATCAAGGAGATCATATATCCAGGGCATGGGGTACCTATGTTTGATGATAAAGGTATTGAGTGCTCTATAATTTCCACACATCCTATAAGATCCATCTTTCTTCCTCACTAGTAAAACTGGTGTTGCAAAGGGTGAATAGTGGGTTCTCATAAGCATTTTCTCGATATATTCATCCATGACTTTGTGGACACAATTTTCCTTGTGCAAGCTCAAACAAAATGGTGGTTGAGTATTTTGACTCTCTCTTGCTACCAATTGGATCATGTGCTCAATATGCATGCAAGGAGATAAATCGAAATAACTATTTAAGAACAAAAATGCTAGAGTTTTGATCTTACTTTATCTCTAAAGCACTTGAGCATTCCGCCTAGAGCTTCCTTGACTATGGGAATCCATCACTACACATGAAGTATACATAAAATATAGAGAATAGATATACTTACAATAAATTTTGGGTAGCTTGGTTGTGCTCATGAATCACGTCACTTGGAGATCTCACTCTCCATTGATTAGTGGTCATCTCCTCTGATTCTCAGATTGGTATGCATGTGAAGAAAATTATATAACTAGTCATTTCCTAGCATGCCACTGCTTACTTAGGACTACATCAAAATGCGTCGGTTGTGCTATCTCGAAATCCAATCTCTCCTCATAGAACTCTATTGTCATGGACAAAGGAAACCATCATGAACCTTAGATTCCATGTGGCCTTTTATATCTCATGATTGGTTTTGAATTTCAAGAAACTAATGATTCCATTGTGTCCCAAACATGAAAAACCCTTAGACCCATTGTCTACTTTCTTGATTCTCATGTTGAGAGTCATGTTTTGAATTGATGGCATCATCACTCACATCATCAATTCATAACTACCATTGATGAATTGCCGATAAAATCCTATATAAGGAGGGATGGGCCACATACTTACTCAGTCTTGCCAGTGCCATTGTTGGGATCTCCATAAGTCATGATCCCCAAGTAATTACTTTCAAAATTCAAGTTCAACTTCTTATCTTTTTCCTTGTTGTAGTCTTGATTAGTCTAGTTCTCGGAAATCTATCCTTGTCCTCTTGAAATCTCATAGCACGAGATCTTTTCTAGCTATTTCTTGTATCTAGTTCATCTCCCTCAAGGGATTTCTCGTAATCTAGATATCCTAATTCATACCTATGATCCTAGATTGTGGGATCTCTTGTATCATCTCTAATTGAGTTATCCATACCTATCATTCTTGATTTGTGTGACTTCTTCTATCAATTACATATCATTGTATTATTTCCTCTACATGGTTGATCTTGTAATCAAAAGTATAATTCCAAAATCTTGTATAGTCTAGTGAGAGGACACAATCTAGTGCTCCCTTAACATTTTGGCAAGACTAGATTGTATGCAAGAGGAGGCATGATGAGAAAAAACTTATGAACATATTGTGCCATCACTTTAGAGTCTCCAGCAATAAGTGGAGGACCTAACTCATCCAAAAACACAATTCAAGATGGGAGATCCCATGCATATACATGCATGCATGCAAGAATTACAAAAATGAATCAAGAATCGTGAAGCAAATCAAGGAAGTATTTAAGTGAACCAACATTCTACTTCATCCTTTATGAAAGAACCCAAGATTTGCATGTTAGAAAATTTTGATGGTGATCTCACAAAGTTTGATGGGCTCATGCAATATGTCAAACTATAGATCTGTATGCATTCTTAGAGATACCTTCATGATGCATCCAAGGTTGGTTTTTTTGGAACCCTACTTTGTGGTTAAGTATTATCATGGTTCATCCCAATCTTAGACAAGGACATGGCATTACTTTGTTGCTATGAGGGGTTCTTTTGAGATGGCGAAATGATTCCAATGGTAGAAACAAAAATTTGGAAGCTATTTCAAGGTAGCTGCCATGCCTCTACATATGCATAAGAAATTACGCAATTTATATGTGATCTCAATTAGCATGAGGACTATTTCATAAGCCAATTTAAATTGGGTTTAACAGACGATGTGAAGGACCTTCTACTGAGAATGGGAGAGGTTAAGACATTGAATGAATACTCACCCTACAAATTCACTATGATAACCACCTTATTCAAAGGAAACAAGAAAAACAAGTAGAAGGATGACTTTGCTAATGGAAACCCCTCCAATCCACTCCTAGGGAAGAACCTATGCCTTAACCTATGCAAATGGACATAGCTAGATTCCATTCTTTAACACCGCAAGAGAAAAAAACAAGGAGGGATCATAAGTTATGTATCAATCATGAAAACTTAGCCATATTGGAGTTAATTGTCCGGACAAGAGAACAAGCTATAGATTTGTGCTCAGCCTTGTAGACAAGGAAAACAAGGAATTCTAGTTGAAAAGGAGACTGTACGACCAGACTATCATATGAGAAAGTGTCTCATATTTCTAGCAACACCGATCCAAACATGTCTTTCCCCTATCAATTGACCTTGCCTAGGAAGATCCTTTCCCTTACAACCCTAGTTGATTATGGATGATCTCTAGCATTTGGGAATATTACCAAAGAAACCACACCATTAAGAGTACATCTAGGTAATCATGATTCTCACATACGTTTTAATGTAATATAAAGTACAATAAACTTAGTTATCATTGGAATGCCCTGGTAAGAGAAACATAATCTATCCAAAAGAACCGGAAATATATAGCAAACAAAGCCTTCATTTATGTAGTAAGGATGGAATGAACATATATGATATATTTCGTACTAGCTTAAGAATCTGAGAAAGATGATCTAGTGAAGCTACCCAATCACTAACAAGGTTTTGAACATGTTTTTGAAATGAAGAATGGAGATATCATCCTCGAGCACAAACCTTATCATTGTGCCATATTACTTAAAGAGGGAGCACAACCAACCTTTGAAAGAATCTACAAATTACTTTCTCCATAGGAGCTTACACAATTACACAGTTATATTGATGGAAATCTAACCAAAGGGTTTCTTAGACACTCAATGTCTCTTAGATTGAAAAAGTGCTTCTTCCATCAAATAGAAGTGGCATTTTTTAGGGTACATTGTATCAGCGAAAGGAATCTTTATGGACCCTAAGAAGATCGAGAGAATCCTTGATTGATAGCGACCTTCATGTGTTCTAGATGTACAAGATAGTGATCCTTCCTACCAAGCTTACAGGAAACATAAATTTTTCATGCAACAAAGATGAAAAGAAAGCCACTCAAGCCCTCAAATCATCATCTACTACTACTCCAATCCTTGGTAGTCCGTATTCTACCAAGCCTTTTTTACTAGAGACAGATGCATCGAACTTTGCCCTTCGGGCAATCCTATCCCAACATGACGATGAGTTGTATATCGTTGAAGGAAATTCTCTCTGCCAAATATAGTTATGAGATCCATGACAAAGAACTTCTTACAATAGTGGATGTGCCTACTACTTGACATCACCATCTAGAAGGAACAACTCATAAAATTATTGTGTACATAGATCATAAGAACTTAGAGTACTCTATGACCACTCGCATCCTCAATAGAATGCGATCTTAGTGGATTAACTTTCTATCTAGGCTCTATTTTGTCATTACGAATCATCCAAGATGCCAGCAATGTCACTCAGATGCCTTATCAAGAAGATCTTACCTTGCACCACAGAAAGGTGAAGAGGGTTTTGATTAGGAAGCGAGTGTATTATGCAAGCCTGAATATCTCTAGATAGAACTCATCTCTTCAAACCATCAAGAAGACCTAGCCTTGAACTATTTGGTTCGTGAGACCCTATCACATGATTACTTAATTTGTAATGTCAAGAAAAAGAATTCAAGAAGAGAAATTTCTTGAAGTAAACGAGTTTCAAGAAAATGATGTGTTACTATCCTATAAAAACATAATATTCATCCCTTTCGTAAAGCCCAAGATCCAACTACTTCAAGAATGTCATGATAACTTTACAAAAGAACATTTTGGAGTGAATAAATAAATAGAACTGATATCTCTAGAGTAATCATTTCCAAACAGTGCTAACATACTTTTAAAACGTTTCTAGTAGATCCAATATCATGAAGGGATTGAAGGATGAAGTCCCACTCTATTCTATCATGGGCATTTTCAACATCCACTTAAAAGGGAGAAAATGCTAGTCTAATTCATTAGTAGAGTCCATTCCTTCCCATAGGTTGATGACGACATCAATAATGTACCTACATTCGTTCAATTATTTTTTCTGAAAAAGAATAATCTAATTCATAAGAGTATTCATTCTCCTAGAAAGTGAAGAAGAAAAGTTCTTGTATATCGAAGTTAAAGAGGTGATAGGTCTCAAACTTTTATCCTTACTCCCTCTCGTATAAATGATTCTAATCATGATAGTGTTGATATGAATAGAGAGAAAATATTCCCATCTCATTAGGAATTTATCAAAACTAGGAGATTTATAGGGTTTCCATTTATTCATGGTTTTTTTAATCTCATTCGAAATGAGCAAAGAGTCGAAGCCAGTAGCCAAGTTTTTAGGAACCAATTTTTTCCTTTAAACAATGATGGTAGTCGTGGCTCTTTGGATATTTTTCCCCCACTTAGGAGTAGTAAAGAAACAATTAGTCAAAAAAACTTTGGCCTGCTACAAGATCTTCTCAATGTTAATAGAAGTGCTACCATTCCTCTTTTCAATAAGGGGATGTAGTCCTTGAATTTTGTTTTTTTATGACAGAGAACATAAGCTTATTGGGTCTATCGATCTCTCGAGTCCAAAAGACCCAAATTGGCCTCAACATACTTCTCCATATTTAGTCTATGATGGAGATCAAATTTTGATTCTTTCTATTGGCTTGAGACTATCCAAGTCAAGAAGGATCCTTTCTCTTGACTTAGTTCTAATATGCCTAGCATTCTTTTTATAGTAGGTGAAGATACTTTGAATGTCCTTCAACGCTTCCACCCTAGCCCTAGCAGCGGAAACACCAAAAGAGAACTGAAAGGAAATAATGTCTTTAATTTCAATTACAATACAAGGATACTTAAGGAGATATTCATCGAGGATACTTAAGCACAATGTTCAATGGTTTTGATTAATAGATCAGGAGGGGGGATTTATCAAGCTCACACTCAACATCCCAGTAATTGTGAGGGTAAGTGATCTTGTCATAACATCTATTGATTCTAGAAGCATCAGAGGATTATCCAAATTTCTTGTTGTTTTGGGATATGCCATAGTTGATTGAAATAACAATAGTGAAATCCCCAATCAAAAAAAGAGAACCAACAAGGTTATCCATTTTTTTGTAGCGCTCTTTTCTCAAGTATCTATTGTTTACAAGATATATACATAAAATGATAAAATTAATACTCTCACCAACAACCAAAGCAATCCATTGATGAGACAAACTTTAAAGAACATTTTTAATCAAGTTCCCAAGGGACGACACAATTCTAACAACAGTACCCTTTTCCTAGAATGGTGCTGAGAAACCAAATATAGCAAGTGGAAACTAGCTTCAGGTGAGGAATGATATTAGAGCCCCTAGTCCTCACCTCCCACAAACATGAAAAATAAGAAGACAACGATGAGTTTCTAAGCCAACTACTAATACCCGTGGCCCTAACAGAATATTTTATGCCATTATACTTAAGGAGGTTGTTTTAATGCTATTCATCATTATAATAAAACTCATAATAAAACATAACAAGTAAATAAAGAATGAATACTAGGAGAACCTCATTTTCTTCTATCTTTATGGGGATTAACCATAATTATTGAAGTTCTCACAACCTCTTTCCTTTTGGGCGTATTGACAAGTTGATAAGGGGAGTATACCTACTCATGCTCGGTCTTCTTAGACCATTGAGTCCATGATTTTTCTTTGTCTATACATGGTATTGTGTTCACGATAGAACAAACTATGAGTATCATTTATCATCTAGTTAGGATCAATACATCCCTTTTGAGAATAAGGTATACCTTTATTCTTTTAGCAACTAGAGTCCATTTGTCTTCTTATCAAAACTAATATTGGAGTTTGAAAAATCCTTAGCTACGTGATAGTCATGAAACCTAGTTTGCATATCATTAGGATGTTGATTTTCTTTCTCAAGTCGTAAGATTGCTCTCTTCAACCTTTTTTTCTTCCTTGAACGGATTGAGAACATATTCTAGAAGAACATCAAAGGAGTTAAAACGTTTAGTATCTTTTTGTGTTTTTACCATTCCTAACAAAACCCTTCTTGTTCATATTGGATACCATATTCCCATTATTTTCGAAGGAAAGGATTTACCCAGTTGACCACCTTGGGAACTTAAAGACACTTCCAAGAATTTTAGCAGAAGGGAATCTTTGATAAAATGACCTTGTTAATAACAACTAGAGTAGCCATTAGGTAGGTTGCTATAGATGAATTTTTTCTTATGAAGAAGTCTACCATCAGAGTCTTCGATCACAATAGAAGTCTAAATACACTTAGGTGTATCAACTTAGATATATCAACTTCAATCATAATGTGAGAATCCCACTTAAGATTAATCTCATTACATCTTGGTTTCTGACCTAAAACCATCCCAATCATACTTCCCAAACTTTCTACCCATGGGTGATACTCCACATGAAAAATGTAAGTATTCACCCCAAATAGAAAATTGTGTACACTTAGATCCCTTGCCATTAAACCCTAAATGTCTTTTGAGAAAGCTTACTAGAACGCTCTTAATTAGCCCTTGCACTTAACATATTGCATAAAAAGCATTCTTGCCATCTCCAAAGGAAAAGAGAAAATAATTTTTTGGAAGGTATTGAATGTACAAAATAAAGAGCCCCCTACTTTCCGAATTCACCTAATATTTGGGTATTGAAATGCCCATAAATTGTTTGCCATAGGTCCACTCCTTGTACCATTTTGCTTCCATATGTGACTATGTAGTTTGGTTGTAAATTGGATTCACATCCTATGTGAATACCTTCCCTTGTTTCTACCTTTGGATGTCAAACTGTACCCTTGCTTAGGGATTTCCATAAAACATCCATTTTGGTTGCACTTGAACTAGAATCCTCTCTCAACCATTTGACCCATAGAAACAAGATTCTCTATGATTGTGGGATTACATCACCTTGCATCCACCATCAATGTACCATGATCTAGCATACTTTCATTCTCATATGAATTAGATGCATAGTTACATTGTCCTTCGTATGAAGATTTGGTCTTTCTCATTTGATAGCAATCCCTTGCATACTAGCCATACTTCCCACATATGCAGAAACCTTATACACTGTTTTTGTCTCTATTCATTATTTTAGCTCATTTGATTGTTCCATCCACCATCAATGTACCATGCAATAGCATAATTTCATTCTCATATGAACTAGATGCATAATAACCTTATCCTTTGTATTGCGATTTGGTCTCTTCCCTTTGATAGTAGTCCCTTGCATAGTGGCCATACTTGCCCAATATTAAGCAAGCTCCTAATTTGTTTTTATCTCTATTCAGGTTGTACCTTTGTCCTCTTCCTTTGAGCTTGTCTCTTCCTCTTGATGAATAGAATTTTCTTCCTTGGTCTTGATCTCAATCTCCATTTGAGTCATTTCCTTGCCTCATCTTCCTCTTTGTTTATTCCTTCCTCTACCTTTGCCTTTAGCTACATAGAATGCTTGGAGTTCATGGAGCTTTTGCCTCTCACCCTCCAAATTGCATGTCGTTAGTGACCATTAAGGCTACCAATTTCTCAAACTAGGCAAGAGTGTGCCTAACATATTGAGAGGTTGTGAAACCCTTCCACGTTTCATCCCTTAACATATTCAATGTGTATGCAACTAGGTCATCATCATTTGTGGGACAACCTATGCTTCCCCATGCATCAATCACTTATTTTAACTTCCAAAGAAAGTCATTTTTATTGCTACTAGGTGTGTTCTTCAAGTTATTGAGTTCATTATTCATTTGAATCTTCCTGGGTTTGGTTGAAGTGGAATAAAGTTGCTCTAGGATTTCGCATAATTTCATAGAAGTATATAGAACTTGTACATGCCCTATCATGGAATTATTGGTGTGTTGACATAAGATGAAGATAACTCCTTTATCTCTCTCATTGCACTCTTTGAAGTCTCTTAACTGATTAGGAGGTGGATTCTAACCCAAATCTAGTTGTAGCATTTGAACCACTAATGAGACCCCATAGGCCTTATCCCATGAGGAAGATGGACATTCTAGACCTCCATGGTTGATAGTTATTTTTTTTACTTTCTCAATTTGGGTGAAATAATCAGACATGATGTACTCTAATTTACTCTTCACGATCCATTTGATTGCAGAAGAGGGAAACATATCAATAGCTTTACCTTTGTATTCCAAACGTATAAAATAGATAAGATAGATACTCTCATTCTTCACTAGTAGACTTCCCGTGAGTTGGTTGTGTGCCCTTGAACTTGAATGATTAGCTTGCCGTCAAGTGCTTCAATGGCTCCTTTTGATCGTGCTTTAATCCCTCTCTATGTCCAAATACTCTTATACCATCAATGACAAAATGTACACCCTGTCTATGTAGCCTTGAAGCATAAGTTTCCCCAAAGGTATACTCAAGGATACCTCTTTCAACTGAAATTAATGACTCTTTAAATTCTTGAGGACTAAATATAAGAGATTTTTCACACACGAACTACACTATAGTTATTCGGGTCCTTTGTAATTCAAGTTATTCAACTCAAAATTCTTACTCCTAATGAGAGAACTAGTTGCTTCAAGAGAGACTATTTGTTGCATTCACTAGACAGGCACACTAGTACCACTATTCACTCTAGGATAAATTTCTATAAGAATATCTAGAGTTTAGACCTGAACTTTGAGCCAACTCTATAAGATTTTAGTACCTTTGTAAAATACCAAAGGTCACAAGAAATGGATACAAAATGATAAGGAAACTCTACTTAACATGCAACGCTTACTAGATCCTATGCATAGAAATCTGTGAGGGACGTATTGCAACTCAATGTTTAATTGAAAACACCAGGCAAGCAAGGGACTTTTTAAGGAAGGGTTCTACTAGTTTATTCAATTTTATGAGAGCTTACACATGCAAGATGTTCTCCATTTTAAGTTTCTTATGTGTATATATGATTTTTAAACGATTTCCTAGATGATAGGAGGATCTTTCCCAAAAATACATGCTTTATCACACCTAAGTGTGATATGTAGTAATTCGCTGATTTGAGGGAGCCTTTATATTCAAATTTGAATAGGAGTCTTTCTGCTTGATCCATAGCCTCTCATGCCTTCAAGTGGAACCCATCCAAAAGGTCCATAAGGTCCTAAGCTTGGAGCTTGAATCTCAACAAATATATCATATATCTCATTGGAGAATACAATTCAAGGAGAGATTCTCTACACTTCGTGGGTGTTTTCTCAATGAAAATCCTATTAAAATACTTATTTTCATCTAACTTGGCATTACATAGATAGCAAAGGTTCTTTTCCCTTTGTCGAATAACCTTGTTTTTTGGATTTCTAGATAGAACAAAGAATTTGGCCTCTCTAGAGGATCTCGAGAACAATGCCATTGTTTTCGCAAGATCCCTAGCAATAGTTCTTTAGTTCCAAGAGTGTATGGATGAGTAAGACTATTGCATCGATGAGTAAGTCTCAACAATTTTTTTTTCAATATAAAGGAAGTTCGGCAATAGCCTACTCTCCCGGACTTGAATTAAATTAAGAAACAAAGGTACAAAAGAAGGGGACTAGCGCCCACGGGACCCCCCAAATCCCACAGAGCAGGGGAAGCAAGATTGTTTCCTAGGTTGCTTTACAAAGAAGGCTGATCACCCTCTCGTCGCCCTCATGCGGGACCCACTTGGGTTTGAGCTTGTTGTTGATCAAAAGGAGGACTTGATGGTGCCTGAAGGGGGGGGATTCCTTGCTGTTGACAATCCTTTTGCCAAGGAGGAAAAGAGATTTTTCAATCGACCACTCCCTGGGGGAGTCGCCGAAGTTGAGAGCACACCGCTCCCGCCAAATCTTCCACAGGACTTCCCCTCTGATTGCGTTCCAGAGAGCCGCAGAGCATCCAATCGCTTCTCCCAAGAGGACCTGTTTCCAACTAAACTATTTCTGAATTCTGATTTTCAGTCTCAACAATTTTGAAGTCAAGATTCAATTCATAGATAAATGTTTAGTGTATTCTAAATCCCTACAGATATTGCAAACTCCATAATTTATTTCCAATCATCTTTAATTTTCTCCTAGTACATAGTCCATTATGAACAAGAAGCCACTATAAAGATTGAATCCCTGACGTTGAAAGCAAGCATGAATATACAATTGAACCTATAATTCCATTTGTGGTTGTACGATTTGAGTGATAGAAATAAATAATACTATATCAATTGAGATTCAACCACATATCTTAAGTTAATGCTTTAAGATTTGGCCCATAATTGAACCCGAGATTTGCACCAACAACTACAAGAAGATCTTTGTATTTTAGGAAAACTTGTTGCAACCATAGTCAAGTTTGGAAAAGATAGTATGGTTTCAAAACTCAGAATTACTTCATTTTGGTAAAGAAATATCTTGAAAACAAGTTCTGCTTTCAAGCAGATATGTTCTTTCATATTTGGTTTGAAATCTTCAAGTAAAGCCAACCAATCATGTCAAATAGAATCTTTCAATATAAAGTTTTTAATATGCACTAATAAAAAATTGAATTCATAGGCTTCTTTAACTTGAATCCAAGCTTTCCACATATAACGAACCAGATTACTTCCAACTAGTTTGTATTATAAAGAACAAAGAATAATATAGCTAAGGTTATGATCCTTCCAAGAACAAAAGCTATTAGACCAACCATGTTAATTTTCATTTTAATCAACAAATCCCAAAAACCATTGCATTGATGCATTTAACCACGCACTTAGAATCCAAATTTTTGGCCATCTTTATAGGACACTTGTCCATCATCGAGAGTCTTTGAGAGTGAACCAATATGCATATGTCTCTCATCTTCATTAAAATGCAAAGCCGACAAGCTCATAGGGGATTGTCATAGCTCGTTTTTAAGGCCATCCTACAATGTAATTCCTCCATCCTCATGGGACGGCTAGAGAAAAGGTGGACGCTACTCCGAATTGCCCTCCTAATGCAATAGGAGTCACATCGCATCTATGATGAAGGAGGAATCAGTAGGCTTTCATTGGTACCTCTCTCTACATACAATTACGGGTTTGAATATTCATTAACTTCTTGCATGAAACAAGTTCTCCAAATGGGTTTTAAATTGGGATCTTTGGCATTAGTGTTGTACTTTTTTATTTTAATGGAGGTTTGACAAGAACCTACTTGCTTAAGTTATGCATAGTGATCTCTTAAAGAGTGATCAAGTATGTTGATTTATAAAGATTTGAGTGCATAGGGGACGTAATCTAGATATATAATTTAAGCATATATATCGTTATTAATAGATTCAAATTGGATAATTCTTTTCATGTCCGAATGGACGTGGAAGATTATTAGATAATTAGACAATTGAACATGGAAGATAACTAGATAATTACATAATTGACATGTTTTAGTGATTGGTAGATAATGAGATAACAATGCATAGAGTGGAGAAAATTGTTGATTGATAGTGAACACATACAGAAGTTACCAACATCAAAGAATGCAAGCATAAATCGCAAACAGATGGTGAACTGATGTGGAACTCCCCATATTGAAAGCCATGTGCGTAGATCTAGAATGGCAGAAAGTTGAAGGTTTTATAAAGTCTAGACGAATTTAGAGGCATCAATGAACATTGAGCACATATTGTCATGTTTGAGCATCAAGTATAACAACTTTTTTCTTTTTAATGATTCAATTTGTTTATGAAATTTTAAAGAAAATGAATGTCGAACATTGCGCATATGTTCAAAACTTTTTTTCAATCAATGAGTTCATCTAAATTTTCTCTACTTTTTTAAATATTTTGTAGATAATTATTCAACGTTTAGCTTGATTTTTAAGCATCTATGTTATGAGTCGAGTTCATATATTTTAAACATAACCGAACATTTAACTTTCATCTGCATGTTTATGGCATGATGAAATGCACACATTTTTTATTCAATGGTGCTTAATATGTTAGCCACAAGTGTTCACGAATAAAAAATGATGCGTTTGAGAAGGGATTACAAGATAAATTTAGTAATTGTTGTTCTTGGCAAGCTAGTTACCACATACATGGTTCCTTGCTTATCTATATATGATCCGTCATTCAACTTGACCATTGGGTGTTCAATCGCAAAGGCTTTGTCAGGTTTTTCGAGTTGGACTAGAGACCACCTCGAACATCTTCATAGATGCACGAACCTAGATAGTTGGTTGGGATATTGTAATCCAGATCTTAATTCACACTCACATGGAGGATATGGGTGCTAAAAAACAAACAAAAAATAGATATGCGAAGAGACTAGACAAAACATAGGATTGGGTGCAATCTCCCCCCACACACTTTGTTTTGACAGTCCATAGAACATGTTTTTATAGGATTTCTCAGAATGTCAAAATTATCAGTTACAATGAGGCACATTTGAAATTGGAGAGTCTTTGATTTTATTAATAGAGATCAGGACCTAAAGCAATCATTATCCTAACCACTATTATAACAAATTGTTTCTAAAAATAGGACCCTCTACGTGGGTTTATTTAAAAACTATATAAAATATAAATCCGATTATTGGTGTCAGCACTTTCATGCCTTTCACACCCTCAAGAACCTTAAGCTTCTATATCAAAAACACATTAGTCAATTAATAAATTAAATCTACAACAATTCCTTATTCAACACATTCCATAACTCATAACATGCCCCTCAGTTGGAAAAGGGATTAACCTCAATTGATAAAATAAAAATAGACATGAATGGCTAGTCACATGTTCCATCACTGAATAAAATAAGCATGTTTCATGTCAGAACACATGTTAAGTGCTCACACTCAACATCCCAGTAATTGTGAGGGTAAGTGATCTTGTCATAACATCTATTGATTCTAGAAGCATCAAAGGATTATCCAAGTTTTTGGATATGCCATAGTTGATTGAAATAACAATAGTGAAATACCCAATCAAAAGAAGAGAACCAACAAGGTTATCCATTTCTTTGTAGCGCTCTTTTCTCAAGTATTTATTGTTTACAAGATAAATACATAAAATGATAAAATTAATACTCTCACTAACAACCAAAGAAATCCATTGATGAGGCACACTTTAAAGAACATTTTTAATCAAGTTCCCAAGGGATGACACAATTGTAACAATAGTACCCTTTTCCTAGAATGGTGCTGAGAAACCAAATATAGCAAGTGGAAACTACCTTCTGGTGAGGAATGATATTAGAGCCCCTAGTCCTCACCTCCCACAAACATGAAAAATAAGAAGACAACGATGAGTTTCTAAGCCAACTACCAATAACCGTGGCCCTAACGGGATATTTTATGCCATAATATTTAAGGAGGTTATTTTAATGCTATTCATCGTTATAATAAAACTCATAATAAAACATAAGTAAATAAAGAATGAATACTAGGAGAACCTCATTTTCTTGTATCTTTATGGGGCTTAACCATAATTATTGAAGTTCTCACAACCTCTTTCCCTTTGGGCATATTGCCAAGTTGATAAGGGGAGTATACCTACTCATGCTCGGTCATGAGAACATCTTCTTAGACCATTGAATCCATGATTTTTCTTTGTCTATACATGGTATTGAGTTCACGACAGAACAAACTATGAGTATCATTTTTCATCTACTTAGGATCAATACATCCTTTTTGAGAATAGAGTATACCTTTATTCTTTTAGCACCTAGAGTCCATTCGTCTTCTTATCAAAATTAATATTGGAGTTTGAAAAATCGTTAGCTACGTGATAGTCATGAAACCTAGTTTGCATATCATTAGGATGTTGATTTTCTTTCTCAACTCGTAAGATTGCTCTCTTCAACCTTATTTTCTTCCTTGAAAGGATTGAGAACATATTCTAGAAGAACATCAAAGGAGTTAAAACGTTTAGTATCTTTTTGTGTTTTTACCATTCCTAACAAAACCCTTCTTGTTCATATTGGATACCATGTTCCCATTATTTTCTAAGCAAAGGATTTACCCAGTTGACCACCTTGGGAACTTAAAGACACTTCCAAGAATTTTAGCAGAAGGGAATCTTTAATAAAATGACCTTGTTAATAAAAACTAGAGTAGCCATTAGGTAGGTTGCTATAGATGAATTTTTTCTTATGAAGAAGTCTACGATCAGAGTCTTCGATCACAATAGAAGTCTAAATACACTTAGGTGTATCAACTTAGATATATCAACTTCAATCATAATGTGAGAATCCCACTTAAGATTAATCTCATTACATCTTGATTTCTGACCTAAAACCATCCCAATCATACTTCCCAAACTTTCTACCCATGGGTGATACTCCACATGAAAAATGTAAGTATTCACCCCAAATAGAAAGTTTTGTACACTTAGATCCCTTGCCATTAAACCCTAAATGTCTTTTGAGAAAGCTTACTAGAACGCTCTTGATTAGCCCTTGAACTTAACATATTGCATAAAAAGCATTCTTGCCATCTCCAAAGGAAAAGAGAAAATAATTTTTTGGAAGGTATTGAATGTACAAAATAAAGAGCCCCCTACTTTCCGAATTCACCTAATATTTGGGTATTGAAATGCCCATAAATTTTTTTCCATAGGTCCACTCCTTGTACCATTTTGCTTCCATATGTGACTATGTAGTTTGGTTGTAAATTGGATTCACATCCTATGTGAATACCTTCCCACGTTTCTACCTTTGGATGTCAGACTGTACCGTTGCTTAGGGATTTCCATAAAACATCCCTTCTGGTTGCACTTGAACTAGAATCCTCTCTCAACCATTTCACCCATAGAAACAAGATTCTCTATGATTGTGGGATTACATCACCTTGCATCCACCATCAATGTACCATGATCTAGCATACTTTCATTCTTATATGAATTAGATGCATAGTTACATTGTCCTTCGTATGAAGATTTGGTCTTTCTCATTTGATAGCAATCCCTTGCATAGTGGCCATACTTCCCACATATGCAGAAACTTTATACACTGTTTTTGTCTCTATTCATTATTTTAGCTCATTTGATTGTTGCATCCACCATCAATGTACCATGCAATAGCATAATTTCATTTAACTAGATGCATAATAACCTTATCCTTTGTATTGCGATTTGGTCTTTTCCCATTTGATAGCAGTCCCTTGCATAGTGGCCATACTTGCCCAATATGAAGCAACCTCCTAAGTTGTTTTTATCTCTATTCAGGTTGTACCTTTGTCCTCTTCCTTTGAGCTTGTCTCTTCCTCTTGATGAAGATAATTTTCTTCCTTGGTCTTGATCTCAATCTCCATTTGAGTCATTTCCTTGCCTCATCTTCCTCTTTGTTTATTCCTTCCTCTACCTTTGCCTTTAGCTACATAGAATGCTTGGATTTCATGGACCTTTGGCCTCCAACCCTCCAAATTGCATGTCCTTAGTGACCATTAAGGCTACCAATTTCTCAATCTAGGCAAGAGTGTGCCTAACATATTTAGTGGTTGTGAAACCCTTCCACGTCTCATCCCTTAGCACATTCAATGTGTATGCAACTAGGTCATCATCATTTGTGGGACAACCTATGCATCCTCATGCATCAATCACTTATTTTAACTTCCAAAGAAAGTCATTTTTATTGCTACTAGGTGTGTTCTTCAAGTTATTGAGTTCATTATTCATTTGAATCTTCCTGAGTTTGGTTGAAGTGGAATAAAGTTGCTCTAGGATTTCGCATAATTTCATAGAAGTATATAGAACTTGTACATGCCCTATCATGGCATTATTGGTGTGTCGAGATAAGATGAAGATAACTCCTTTATCTCTCTCATTGCACTCTTTGAAGTCTCTTAACTGATTAGGAGGTGGATTCTAACCCAAATCTAGTTGTAGCATTTGAACCACTAATGAGACCCCATAGGCCTTATCCCATGAGGAAGATGGACATTCTAGACCTCCATGGTTGATAGTTATTTTTTTTACTTTCTCAATTTGGGTGAAATAATAAGACATGATGTACTCTAATTTACTCTTTGCGATCCATTTGATTGCAGAAGAGGGAAACATATCAATAGCTTTACCTTTGTATTCCAAACATATAAAATAGATAAGATAGATACTCTCATTCTTCACTAGTAGACTTCCCGTGAGTTGGTTGTGTGCCCTTGAACTTGAATGATTAGCTCGCCGTCAAGTGCTTCAATGGCTCTTTCTGATCGTGCTTTAATCCCTCTCTGTGTCCAAATACTCTGATACCATCAATGGGAAAATGTACACCCTGTCTATGTAGTCTTGAAGCATAAGATGCCCCAATGGTATACTCAAGGATACCTCTTTCAACTGAAATTAATGACTCTTTCAATTCTTGAGGACTAAACATAAGATATTTTGCACACACGAACTACACTTTAGTTATTCGGGTCCTTTGTAATTCAAGTTCTCCAACTCAAAATTCTTATTCCTAATGAGAGAACTAGTTGCTCCAAGAGAGACTATTTGTTGCATTCACTAGACAGGCACACTAGTACCACTATTCACTCTAGGATAAATTTCTATAAGAATATCTAGAGTTTAGACCTGAACTTTGAGCCAACTGTATAAGATTTTAGTATCTTTGTAAAAAACCAAAGGTCACAAGAAATAGATACAAAATGATAAGGAAACTCTACTTAACATGCAACGCTTACTAGATCCTATGCACAGAAATCTATGAGGGACGTATTGCAACTCAATGTTTAATTGAAAACTTCAGACAAGCAAGGGACTTTTTAAGGAAGGGTTCTCCTAGTTTATTCAATTTTATGAGAGCTTACACATGCAAGATGTTCTCCATTGTAAGTTTCTTATGTGTATATATGATCTTGAAACGATTTCCTAGATGATAGGAGGTTCTTTCTCAAAATTACATGGTTTATCACACCTAAGTGTGATATGTAGTAATTAGCTGATATGAGGGAGCCTTTATATTTAAATTTGAATAGGAATCTTTCTGCTTGATCCATAGCCTCTCATGCCTTCAAGTGGAACCCATCCAAAAGGTCCATGGGGTCCTAAGTTTGGAGCTTGAATCTCAACAAATATATCATATATCTCATGGGAGAATAGAATTCAAGGAGAGATTCTCTACACTTGGTGGGTGTTTTCTCAATAAAAATCCTATTAAAACACTTATTTTCATCTAAGGACGTCTTTATACTCTTAATGCAGTAGAACCTATTTTCTTAAACTTGGCATTACATAGATAGGAAAGGTTCTTTTCCGTTTATCGAATAACCTTGTTTTTTTGGACTTCTAGATAGAACAAAGAATTTGACCTCTCCAGAGGATCTCGAGAACAATGCCATTGTTTTAGCAAGATCCCTAGCAATAGTTCTTTAGTTCCAAGAGTGTATGGATGAGTAAGACTATTGCATCGATGAGTAAGTCTCAACAATTTTCAAGTCAAGATACATTCTAAATCCCTATAGATATTGCAAATTCCATAATTTATTTCCAATCATCTTCAATTTTCTCCGAATACATAGTCCATTATGAACAAGAAGCCACTATAAAGATTGAATCCCTGACGTTGAAAGCAAGCATGAATATACAATTGAACCTATAATTCCATTTGTGGTTGTACGATTTGAGTGATAGAAATAAATAATACTATATCAATTGATATTCAACCACATATCTTAAGTGAATGCTTTAAGATTTGGCTCATAATTGAACCCGAGATTTGCACCAACAACTACAAGAAGATCTTTGTATTTTAGGAAAACTTGTTGCAACCATAGTCAAGTTTGGAAAAGATAGTATGGTTTCAAAACTCATAATTACTTCATTTTGGTAAAGAAATATCTTGAAAACAAGTTCTGCTTTGAAGCAGATATGTTCTTTGATATTTGGTTTGAAATCTTCAAGTAAAGCCAACCAATCATGTCAAATAGAATCTTTCAATATAAAGTTTTTAATATGCACTAATAAAAAATTGAACTCATAGGCTTCTTTAACTTGAATCCAAGCTTTCCACATATAAAGAACCAGATTACTTCCAACTAGTTTGTATTATAAAGAACAAAGAATAATATAGCTAAGGTTATGATCCTTCCAAGAACTAAAGCTATTAGACCAACCATGTTAATTTTCATTTTAATCAACAAATCCCAAAAACCATTGCATTGATGCATTTAACCACGCACTTAGATTCCAAATTTTTGGCCATCTTTATAGGATACTTGTCTATCATCGAGAGTCTTTCAGAGTGAACCAATATGCATATGTCTCTCATCTTCATTAAAATGCAAAGCCGACAAGCTCATAGGGGATTGTCATAGCTCGTTTTTAAGGCCAACCTAGAATGTAATTCCTCCATCCTCATGGGACGGCTAGAGAAAAGGTGGAGGCTACTCCGAATTGCCCTCATAATGCAATAGGAGTGACATCGCATCTATGATGAAGCAGGAATCAGTAGGCTTTCATTGGTACCTCTCTCTACATACAACTACAGGTTTGAATATTCATTAACTTCTTGCATGACACAAGTTCTCCAAATGGGTTTTAAATTGGGATCTTTGGCATTACTGTTGTACTTTTTTATCTTAATGGAGGTTTGACAAGAACCTACTTGCTTAAGTTATGCATAGTGATCTCTTAAAGAGTGATCAAGTATGTTGATTTATAAACATTTGAGTGCATAGGGGACGTAATCTAGATATATAATTTAAGCATATATATCGTTATTAATAGATTCAAATCGGATAATTCTTATATATCGTTATTAATAGATTCAAATCGGATAATTCTTTTCATGTCCGAATTGACGTGGAAGATTATTAAATAATTAGACAATTGAACATGGAAGATAACTAGAGAATTACATAATTGACATGTTTTAGTGATTGCTAGATAATGAGACAACAATGCATAGAGTGGAGAAAATTGTTGATTGATAGTGAACACATACAGAAGTTACCAACATCAAAGAATGCAAGCATAAATCGCAATCAGATGGTGAACTAATGTGGAACTCCCCATATTGAAAGCCATGTGTGTAGATCTACAATGGCAAAAATTTGAAGGTTTTATAAAGTCTAGACGAATTTAGAGGCATCAATGAACATTGAGCACATATTGTCATGTTTGAGGATCAAGTATAACAACTTTTTTTCTTTTTAATGATTCAATTTGTTTATGAAATTTTAAAGAAAATGAATGTCGAACATTGCGCATATGTTCAAAACTTTTTTCAATCAATGAGTTCATCTAAATTTTCTCTACTTTTTTAAATATTTTGTAGATAATTATTCAATGTTTAGCTTGATTTTTAAGCATCTATGTTATGACTCGAGTTCATATATTTTAAACATAATCGAACATTTAACTTTCATCTGCATGTTTATGGCATGATGAAATGCAGACATTTTCTATTCAATGGTGCTTAATATGTTAGCCACAAGTGTTCACGAATAAAAAATGATGCGTTTGAGAAGGGATTACAAGATAACTTTAGTAATTGTTGTTCTTGGCAAGCTAGTTACCACATACATGGTTGCTTGCTTATCTATATATGATCCCTCTTTCTACTTGACCATTGGGTGTTCAATCGCAAAGGCTTTGTCGGGTTTTTCGAGTTGGACTAGAGACCACCTCGAACCACCTTCATAGATGCAGGAACCTTGATGGTTGGTTGGGATATTGTAATCCAAATCTTAATTCACACTCACATGGAGGATATGGGTGCTACAAAACAAACAAGAAATAGATATGCGAAGAGACTAGACAAAACATAGGAGTGGGTGCAATCCTCCCCCACACACTTTGTTTTGACAGTCCATAGAACTTTATAGGATTTCTTAGAATGTCAAAATTATCAGTTACAATGAGGCACCTTTGAAATTGGAGAGTCTTTGATTTATTAATAGAGATCACGACCTAAAGCAATCATTATCCTTACCACTACTTTTACGATTTTTTTCTAAAAATAGGACCCTCTACGTGGGTTTATTTAAAAACTATATAAAGTATAAATCCTATTATTGGTGTCAGCACTTTCATGCCTTTCACACCCTTAAGAACCTTAAGCTTCTATATCAAAAACACATTAGTTAAATCTACAAGAATTCCTTATTCAACACATTCCATAACTCATACCATGCCCCTCAGTTGGAAAGGGGATTCACCTCAATTGATAAAATAAAAATAAACATGAATGGCTAGTCACATGTTCCATCACTGAGTAAAATAAGCATGTTTCATGTGAGAACACATGCATGGAAATGTTCATGGAGGTGTTCAATTACTAAAATTATTTATGAGGTGCTAACATATTCTCTAAGTACGTCAAATAATTCAAAAAACTCTTCAAGTAGGTAGAGACATACAAAATATTACTAGAAACGGTCCATATAGATTGTAAAAGTATCACCTACCATCCATGTAAACACAGCCCACAATCATTGAGCATGTAGGTGGAACTATAGGGGAAGAAAAGTCTTCTTAGGCTTTTCTTGCAAAGCCCTCCATGTGGTTTGAAAATCTATAGTATGACAAAGGACCTTCCGCCAAAGTTGAGCCTCCCCTACTAAATAGTTAGTACCAAATTTTACTTTATCACTTTTGCATGTGACTCATTAGAATAGAAATCTTCAAATTGTGATAACCATGAATGAACTAAAGGTCCACCCTTACAGCTATCAAACCATAGAAACATGTAATTTTTAACACTATTCTTGGAATGCGTGCCATCAGATTTGATAGAGATAATAGCTTTCACAACTCATGCAAGGTGATCTTCATCAGATTGCATCTTCCAAAGTACTTCATCGTGTTTCTACATCTTATTTTGAGCATTTTGAACTTCATGCCATAGGAGCTCTAGCTATTGCTCAAGTGGTACCTCAAGTAGAAGTGACTCGCATAAATCCTCAATGGTGTTCGTAGGATCCATGGATATCTAGAGAATGAAACCTCTTGGTATATATGTAAATAGAATTTTGAGATTGCTTGAGTTAAAATGTAAAAGAAAAGGTGGTTCTTGAAAATTGAAAAAGTAACAAAGAGATGAAAGTTGTGTTAAATATAAGAAAAGGGATCAACTTGTGCTAGATATAAGAAACGAGAACTAGAGTGAAAACAAAAAGAGATAGTGTAGTGGTGAAACACTTCGCTTTAGAGAGTGAGGTTGTGGTTCAAATTCTCCTTGGTGAATATAAGACTCCTTGTTGCCACTCATAAATTAGAAGGGATTTGCACATAGCCAACAATAAACCCCTTTTGATTGGAATTGGAATCCGAAAGTAAAACCGAGCAACAAAAAATGAACAACACTAGGATTGGTATTGGAACAAGAACAAGAACCAAAAAAAAAAAAAAAAAATTGAAATTGAGACTGAGATAGGGATAGGGATCAGAATCAAAATCCAAAAGTGAAAGTAAAGGTGAACAAGGAATAATGAATAATGAATAACAATCAGCAAAAGAGAGATCAAACACCAAAATGAATGGAAATAGACCCCTCTATAGAGACACATGTAGAGCTATGATACCATTGCAATCAAGATCTTAATTCACGCTCCCATAGAGGATATGGGTGCTCAAAAACAAACACATAATAGATAAGCAAAGATACTAGAAAAATCATAGGATTGGATGCTATCTTCCCCCACACACTCTATTTGACGGTCCACAGAGTGCGTGTATTTATATGGTTTTTATTATGTTGAAAATAGTTTTTACTGTGAGGGAGCTTTGAAAGGTATGTGTGAAAGTCAATGGTGCTCTATTTTGTGGAGAGCCCTTGCTTTTATGAATAGAGATCAGATTCTACAACGATCCTTATCCTCACCACTAATTTTATTAACTGTTTCTAAAATAAAACCTTCTAGATGGGTTTATTTACAAACCATATCAAATATAGATCTGAATATTGGTATGGACCTTTTCATGCCTCTTAGGACATCAAGAATCTTGAGCTACTATATCAAAAGCACATTAATTAATAGATTGATAAATTAACACTCCAACAATTTCTTGTTCAACACGTTCCATAATTCATAAATGATACAAACTAGATGACTATGGTAGGGATCCTCAAGGGTTTGTAAATATCTTAGGCTTGAGATATTTGTGGATCTCTCCATGCAAAAAGACAATTTTGAGTGACTTTTCTCTCAGCTCAATGTATAAGGATAGTTACCTAGTTGTTGAGCCCACAACCTAGCAGTGTGATTAACACTAGCCTTAGATGATCTGATGCTTTGTCTATCTCTTGCTAGGTATCTACTCAATCTAAGGTTCATATCACTTAACTATTTACCCAACACCCGACTACCATTGCATTGCAAGGTTCTTTTCTAACAACCACTTGTTCATTTTGAATTGTTTTTAATGTAATTTCTTGTCTTAAGATATGCATCATTAGGAATAATTAAGCTTCAATGTATTTTGATGTTTGGATCAATCCATTTAAGTTCTTTTCTCTTAGGGTTTCCACAACTTTGATTTATCTATTCTTGAACTTGAAAAATTGAAGTTTCTTGAACTTACTTCATGCCTATCATGATCATAATTAATCACTATTGCTAGTTGCACTTAGCCTAAGCTAAAAATAGACTCACGAGGTTGAGAGTTCTTATAACCTTGAGTCAAAGACTCTATTAACACTCAAATTCCCAAGTTCTTTACTCCCAATCTTGCAATGCACAGGTATCTTGTATAGTCCTTCCACATAACTCCAAATCACAACAAACATTCAAGAAGTTAGGCAAAAAATTATAATAATTCACAAAACCCTAAAAGTTTTGTTTTGTTTGTCTACGTGATGCACATTTGTCTGTCATGATAGAAAATTTTATCTTGGTGAATGTCTATTGCAATGGATTGATCCATCATGATAGATTTGTCTATGAGGATAGATAGGTCTTTTGCAATAGAAAAGTCCATCAAGATGGATAGATATTATTATCCATGGTCTATCATATGCCGTGTCTATCTATCATAATCAATATATGTCTATCGTGATACATTGGTTTCTCAGGATCCTTGTTTGTCATCTATCGTGTGATTGGCAAAGCTGGTTGTGGGCGTTTCTATCATGATGTATAGAAGGGTTAATACATCTAACTCTCATGATAGACTATTGTCAGTCATGATAGACAACTCTCTATTATGATGAGGAGAATTTATCGCAAGGCATGTCTTAGATTTGTCTCATGATAGACTTTTTTTATGATGATGGGAAGAAAAAACACATGTTTTTTTGTAACTTTTGGTGATTTGATATTTGCTTGTGATGCAGTTTATCGTGCCTAAGTTGTAATAACAAAATACCAGAAAATTATGTCTATCACGATAGATAGAGGTCATCATTCTAGAATGTGTGCAGAGTTATGTTCTACTTGTTGATGTTCCTACTACTACTATTGATATTTAAACATAGAAAGAAGCCAACAACACAAAATAAAAAAGTTGCACACAATCACTGTCTGGCTCTCTCTCACAAGTGAAATGAAGGAGATGAGATGGAGGTGGTGATATAACCAAGGAGGTGAGAATGTTGCGATGAAGGAGATGGAGGGAGGAGGTGAGGTGGGATGATAGGGATGATGATGAAGATGAAAAAGAAAAGAAAAATACTAAACCTACCTACTTCTTTTTTATTCCAATGTCAAGACTCTATGGGTGACCTTCATAGGATTCTCCTCGAAGCTTTCTCTCTAATAATGGTGCCAAATTTGTTGTCACTCTATCACAATGGTGAATACCCATGTGAGGCGATCATGCTCATAAATGTCAATATATGGAGATATGAGGATAGTATGATGTCCTCGAGCAAGTGGAATGCATAAGTGCGTGCATGAGAAGCACACTAGCTAAACACACACACACACACACACACACACACACACATGCACACATGGTAAGATAAAAAGTGCAACAATGGAATCTTTCATTCTTAAGCTCAAAACATAAAGTTTCATAAACAATCCTCCTAAAATACTCCCAAAAATGAGTTCTCAAGCTTCTTTTGTCGTTTTGACTAGTTTTGGCCTTGTTCATACCTAGTACTTGTCCTAAATAAGGTCGCTAAGATAATTTGGGGGGCTCAAACAAGCTCCAAAAGTTATGAAAATTGAAACAAAAGTTCTCATAACACTCCAAAAGATGGAGAACTCCTTTGATTATGAAAATGGACTCGGAATATCAAAAACAAATAATTACAATGATGTGTAGTGATGGGAATTACTATTTGAATACATGATGGAATTTGGAAAACAAATGTAATTAGACCTATTCCTTGCCTGATTGGAATTGAATGCTCTACCTCCTTGGCAATTCTTGTTCTTCTCTCTACCTCTATTGTGTTTGACTTCCCTATTGCATGCTTCCTTAATCGATGAATCCACCTTCGTTGCCAATAATATTGTTTTCCAAAATATTGAGGAGGTATGAGAATATTATCTTCTAAGAGAATGTCTAACTTTTTTTCTACTATATGTATCATTAGGGAAATTTATTATCATGACTATAAGGCTTCTCTTATCAAATAGAAAGCTAATCTATTTTATTATGATAGAAACATGGTGTACGAGGGCAGAGATTTGTGGAACATCATTGTTTCGCAGCTAAAATAAGAACCCTTGCCAAGAAGATGCTTAGATGCTCGATGTAGACTTGTTGGATGGAATACAAGCAAAGATTCTCATGATCTATTGAAATTGAGGATAATATCATTATTTGATGCAGGATTTATTATGGGGGTGATGGTTAGTTCTTTGATTTGGTTTAGAACCTTCAGTAACAGGGCATAAATGTATTAAAGTGATTTTTAGCTCATTCAAGGATCTTCATCAGCAATGCATGCTTCCTTAGAAAAGAAACTAATATGAGAACCCTCATATCACTAATGACTATAAAAGTACTATATAGAAAAAAGGGATCTTTGATCCTTTTATTCTTGCGCTTATCTATCATAGATATCTTCATGTATGTTGGTGGTGGTCTTATTTACAAGTGTTTCAAGCTTACAAAGGTTCCAAAAGTCTAATCTTGGATAAGCGCAATCTAAAGCTTAGATCAAGTTGGAACAAGGTACAATGGAGCTATAAATTTTGACATATTCGAGAGTTTGCATGTAAAATAAAGATCTCTCATCTCTTGTGGCTTATCACTCACAAGAGCTTCTAGTTTGCTATCAAAATTAATGATTGACACAAAGGTGATGATGCTTGCTCTAGATATGGGGACTATGAAGACCTTCAATAACTTGTTCCAAACGATTTTAGCAAGGTCTTCTTATTCATTGTAGTTCTGTGCATCACAAGTGGTCGTCTGCATATGAATTCATGTTGGGTGAACATTATCACCTCGACACCTTGTTATGAGACCATTAGAGAAGTATAACCATGTGGCACATATGGAATCAAAGGAACCACTCAATATTGAATAACATAATTAAACACTTCTTTCAACAAGTTCAATCAACACTCAAATGGATTTTTTTGGTTGACACTAGATGCTAGTCTAAAGTGCTAAAGATGGATGTTAGTCTTTTTGGAGTTATGAGGTTACTTCCCCCTTGTAAATGATGCGAGTTCCTCCTTATATCTTTCTTGCCTCCAATAATTCAGTTATCTGCTTGCTCTCCGATGATGGACCCTCTAAAAACTTTCCTTTTTAATTCATTTTCACTCACTTTCAAAAAAATAATAAAAAATACTGTTTTTCTTCTTTTATTCCAATCTCTATTGCGAATAGGTGAACGGTGAAACACTAAAGGCTTTCGCATTTCCAGGTAGAATATGTGTGTGTTCCACCACACCTTAAACTTTATTTCATGTTTACAAAGTTTTGATTATTGTTAAACGACGTAGGCAGATGTGTTCCCACAAGTGATGACATTGCCAGATGTCCATTTTGTTTTCTTCCATTCCTCCATAGCATACGACAGACAATTTCAGAAAAGAAACGTCTGTTTCCTCTCCCAGTATGAGGGAAACCTGGATCATCGGCTCTTCAGCAAGAGGAAGCCCTAATCACGTTGGAATTTCAGGTGGTAGGTGAAAGTAGCGCGAAAATCGATCATTGCATCACAGATTTGCTAAGCCCACGTTTTTTTTCTTGTTTGCTCGAAAGACACATTTTTCAGAATCTAAATTAGCAATGCTGTTGCGGTAATAAAGAGAAACGCCTTGCTCAACGCCTTCGTTCTTTTCTGATTGCCATGTTTGGACCCAGAAGAGAGAGAGCACAGCCCTCTCCTAGTCGGTGTCTGTGTTGAGTTACGTTCGAAGGCAAGCGCCCCGTGATGTTACGTCCAGAGGAAAACGTCCGACATTTCTCGTACAAAATCGGGCCCTGTGGCATTAAGCGATCTGCACTATTCTAGTCCATGATAGATGCAGTTTCGCGGATTGCACGATTCTTTTAGCATCTGCTCGGACGAAAGCGATAGTACTGCGTTGCAGAACTACGTTTGCTTTAGCGGACACTTATAGCTACGTCCGCATCTGCATGCGTGTCTGCCTGATGAAAATACTTACATTCTCATTGATAGATGGCATCACAAAATCTTACGGTGCTAGCTGGCTAAAAACACTGCCTAATTCATATCCATGGTATAGCGGGGGGGCTATTTTATTTTGTTAGCTGAATAATGTAGACTGAGTCTGTGTGATAACAAAGCTTAATGGAGATTTAGTATGTGTGATAACAAAGCTTAATGGAGAAGAACAGCCTGACGGGGCTTTTGAGCAACATTACATTAGTGTTAAACTTCTATAGCAGTGTCTAATTGGCGCTGGCGCACAGAGAGAGAGAGAGAGAGAGAGAGAGAGAGAGAGAGAGAGAGAGAGAGAGAGAGAGAGAGAGAGAGAGAGAGAGAGAGAGAGAGAGAGAGAGAGATGTATGCCTCTACGAAATTGGGCTGTGCCCTACTCTCCTCTGGTATCAGATATGGCAAGCTCATCGCCTTCAGATGAAGGCATACGGTCGACGAAGGCAATCACTGTTGATATTGTGGCTGCACGTCCATAACTCAGCTTGATAACTCAGCATATCCGTGGCGTCGTGGTCTGAATGGCTTACAGATAAGCTCTCTCTCTCTCTCTCTCTCTCTCTCTCTCTCTCTCTCTCGGCCCAACACACGGGTTCTCCGACAATGTCCCACAAACGCAACGACCATATAGTTGAGCCGTTTGAAATGAATGAAAAGTGACTGTCCGTACTTAAGATTCATATCATCGATCAAACATTTTCTTGACGTATCACATTTTCTTTTGAATCAAAGTTATGAGATCTAAATCGTTCTTTTGTATCGCAGTTATGAAGTGTCACGAACGAGGTCGATGAAAATGAGGCTTTCGGTTTCTTACTTTTTCTGGGAGTGCTCTATAGGATCATTTCGTTCGAAATCGTTTACATTCATATGAAGCAGTGATGGAAACAAGTCATCGAAAGCGGATAGTTGCCTCTTACATCTCTGTGGAATTCTATAATAATACATTTCTCTATTTCTTTCATAATCGTAATCTTGATACATGTACTCGCCTGTGCATGAAATGTAACGTGTATGCCTTCCATTTTATGTCACCAGAAGGATGGGGATCCGTCTTCTTAGTTCAGTTTATGGTATTACGCTCTCTCCCCACCTAAAGGACGCGAACAACTCAACGCACAAGCTGCACCGCGAGACATTGTTGTTCACCTTGCAACATTTATGATGGAAATTTCCGATGCTAGCAAGGGCCATGCCTGCTATTGTAGTGCTTCATTAGGTAAGACAAGCTTTTTCATCTGATCTGTCACTATCCTTTTTTAATTCTTATCCTTTTTAGGCCGAAAAGCTCTATTCGTTCCTCATAGTGCTAGGTGCTATACCATACTTGTGTGGGATGTTGTGGTTCTCATGGGTACAATGATCGTCGTTGCATAGTTGCAATTTCAATTAGTCCAAGCCTTGGGCTATACAGATTGTAAGATGGAAGTTCCCTTTAAAAAACTAGTAACCTGCATGCTATGCATCAACATACATAAGCACGTATATGGAAAACTTCATGGTTATGATCACATACATAAAACCATGCATTCATACATATATCCAATTACAAGTACAAACCAAGATATATAAACATGTATATAGAAGAATTTCCTATTTGTATACACACATCTGCATACACATACACGTTCATATCTCTCTCTCTCAATATATATATATATATATATATATATATATATATATATATATATATATATATATATATGTGTGTGTGTGTGTGTGTGCGTGTGTGTATGCATGTATGTATGTACAAGTGTGTGTGTGTGTGCGTGTGTGTATGCATGTATGTATGTATGTACATACATACACACACACACACACACACATATATATATATATATATATATATATATATATATATATATATATATATATATATATATATATATATATATATATATATATATATACATATACATACATACATACATACATACATGCAAACACACATACACACATGAAAGTGTAAGCATAAATACATACATTTTTGCATATAAAAAAACATATATACATAGAATCTACATGCACATATGCATATATACAAACATACGTAGATACATACAGGGAACGTTCCAATATATATGCATAATTGCACTCGAAAAAACTTCATGTATACATACATTCATGCATACATACATGCATGCATACATACTTATTGAGCATAAGTCTTCTGTTGATGTTTTTGATTCCTTTTTCATGATTACCTGCAATGATCAAATCATCTACATATAAACATAAGTGGATAGTTGCTTCACCTCTTTTGTACAACAATGATGGATCAACCTTGCTTTGTTTATATCCACAACTAATCAATAATCCACAAACCCTTGAATCTATGCTCCTCGTGCTTGCTTGAGACCATGGAGTGCATTATTTTACCTATGAAAAAAATCAAGTTTGATTTTATCTTTAAAACCTAATAATTGGTACATGTAGACCACTTCCTCGAGCTCTCAAATTAGAGAAGCACTCTTCGCATCAAATTGGCACATTTTCCGATGCTTGCTAGTGGGAGGACCAATGATTGCTTTGATGATGGTCATCTTTTCTATAGGACTAAAGTTATCTTCATAATCTATACCATATGTTTAAGAAAACACTTAAGCTATACATCATTCTTCATTACTAGCAATGCTACAATTTGAGTGCTTCTTTAACTATTATATCCACTTATTTCCAATATCCTTCATGACTTTCCTCCTTTGAACTATTGTCTAAGTGTTTTTGTCATCCAAAGCATTAATTTCTTCCTCCATGGACTTTTGTCATTCCTTGCATGTATTTGTTACTTCAAAGTATATGCTTTCATGTTAAAGTCATCTTCAAAGGGATAGGAAAGGAAATCATTTAAGGTACCCTTTAGATCGAAGTATTTTTTTAGTTGGAGATAGATGTGAATGAATTGAGATATCACAACAACTCTATATGCCATGTGAGGCTTTGTGATAGTGGCATAATTCAAAGAGCCCATGATAGACCTTAATAAGAGTGGATTCCTCAATTGCATTACCTTCCATTGAAGTCATTTTTATGTTTAGCTTCATTATGTTTCGAAATATTCTTTTACCTGGAGTCCATATTTCTTCAATACATCTAAGATATACTTTCTCTACTTACGACAAATACCATTATCCTTATATATGACTTCAATACATAAGAATATCTTGGTTATTCAAATTTTGAGATCTTAAACTCCTTCCCAAGCCTTCCTATGATGTTCTTGATGCCTTCTTCATGATCACTTATAATAATCAACTTATGTACATACATACATAAGTAGACAGATGCTTCACCCTTTTTTTTAATCAGTGATGGATTTGCTTTGCTCTAATTGTATCCAAAACTCAATAGGTACTCTACAAGCCATTGATTCCATGCAGTGGAGCTCGTGTGAGACCATAGCATACTTTCTTTAACATGCAAACATAATCATTATGCATTTTATCTTCAAACCCTAATTGCAAGTCCACCTACACTAGTTCCTGTAGATCTCTATTCACAAAAGATTCTTCGAATCAAGTTGATACATCTTCTCATGCTTGATTGTTGCAATTGCAATAATAGTACTGATGGTAGTCATCTTCACCATACAAATGAATGTTTCCTCATAATCTGCTCCATATGTCTTAGACAAACGTTTAGCTACAAGCATAGATTTATACCTAGCAATATTATGGTCTGTTTATTGTGATATTAGTGAGTTTTGTGATTTTATATATTAGTTGAAGGTTTGTGAGGGCATGGATGGGTGTGGAAATTTCGGATGTGTTTGAAGATAAATGAGAGAAATTAGATTTCTTACATTTTTGTAACTAAGGAACCACATAGAGGGTTCTTTCTAGAAAGTGAGAAAAATAATGGCTAATATAAATATTACTATGAATCTAAATTTTTATAACAAAGGATAGAGATCTTTGTAAAAACGAGAGCCCTTTTACTTTGATGCATGATTGTCAAGGCACCACCCTTAGTATAATCTATATTTTAAATCTACGGGAAAACCTATAAATAAATGTACTCTATAGACTGCTTGAATAGAGAGGGTGGGGGGAGATTTCACCCAATGCTCTATACAATATAGTCCATTTTCGTGTGTTTTAAGATTTTGTACTCTATGTATATGTGTCCTTAAGATCCTGAAAGGTATGACATCTAGGTTTGATAGGTGGTAATTGAATGTTATTAGTGGGGTTTCAAATTCAAAATTTTACTCAACATTTCATGATTGAATCCTTTGCGTCCCATTGCTCCAAGTGGGATCCATCCAACCTCTCTATAATCTCCTACGGTTGGAGCTTGAATTTTAATAGTATGAATGTGTGTGTAATGTGTATCTATGTATGTGCATGTGATTTGATAAATGCATGTATGTGTATGCATGCATGTATGTATGTACCTACATGTGTGTTTTATATATGTGTGTATGTGCATCCATTTACATGTGTGTGTATGCATGCATGTATGCATATGTGAATACATGTGTATGTATGCATGTATGTGTTTGATGTATATGTATGTATGTGAATGTGTGTGTGGTATATGCATGTATTTGTATCGATGTGTGTGACGTTTATATGTATGTGCATGTGTATGGGATATATGCATGATTGCGTACGCATGCTTGTTTGTATGTATGTATGTGTGTAAATACATGTGTATGTATGTATATTTGTTTATGTGTTTCTATATGCATGTGTGTGCGAGTGTATATATGTATGTGTATATGTGTGTGATATATATGTGTTTGTGTGCATGTGTCTGTTGTGCATGTAAGTGTGTGCATGTGTGTGCTATATACATGTGTGTTTATTCAATTATGTCTGTATGTATGTGTGTATATGCATGTGTGTTCTTGTTTGTGTGCATGTAGGTGTGTATGCATGCATGTATGTGTGTACGCATGCATGTATGAATGTATATATGAAACTATATATGTATAAATGCATGTATGCCCCTCTCTCTCTCTCTCCTCTCGCTCGAACCTTTTTCTCTCCTCTCTCTCTCTCTCTCCCTCTCTCGATTCCTCTCTCTCTCTCTCTCTCTCTCTTTGTGTGTGCATGTGATACTTTTGTGTGAATGCCTAGCTCCACAACATTATCCTAACACAATGGTATGCTAGAATCTTTTTTTTCTTTGTGTTCACATCGATTATGTTATGCTTTTGCATTGCATGCAGCTTGCCGGCATTGCAAGAAACATCTATAGATTCTAAGACACATGGAATGAGAAATGTTAAGAGCTACTTATGCAACATGAAGGTCTTCTTTTTCTTGATGCCATTTATGTGATTTTTTGTATCAAAAGCATCACATAAGTGATCCTTGTATTTCTTTCTATGAAGGAGTGTCATTGTGGTAGGATGCCCTTTTTGTAGAAAATAGAATGCATCTCACCCAAATGTGATATGTGATTGATTGAGAGATATGAGGGTGACTCAAATTCAAATTGAATACTTGGGTTCTCATGCTTCGATCCTTGCTTCATGATGATCTAAGTTTCAACAAGAGAGATTCATTTCCAACCTGTGCTTATGGACATTTTATCCCCCTTGTTTTCTTTAGCCTTAGTTAAAGGAATCCATTAATGTGGTTACTAGGGTCTCGTATTATTGTGGTTAGTTCTGAAATTTTTGGTTTCTGTTATGGCTACCTCGTGTTTCTTTCTACTTATGGAAGGTTGAATGTTGCAAAGTAGAGCTAGAAGAAATCATAGGTCTTGTTTCAAGGAGGATATTCACATACTGCGTTCATTCTTCTCTTATGTATAACATTGATATGCAAATATTTTTTTGCGCAAATGTAATCTACTAGGATCATTTTCTATGTTTATTGTTAGCTTGCGTTTCACTTATGAGCTCCATTGATATTCACCTTGACTAGTTTTGTTGATAGTAGTATTGTTTCTACTCATTCTTTGCTCTGTTTTAACTACTTTGTTACTCAAAATCTATGGGTAATCCTAAAGACGGATTACGCAAATTCTATGGCATCAACATCAACAATATCGGGCATTAAGATTTAAAAACAGGTTTCTATTATACACATATAGAAACGATTAAATGTTGCTCGGGAATTTGGGAAACAACCTGAAATTACGAATGTTAGGCATCCATTGGGTAATATCAGGATCTTAAATTATGTAGTTTTTGACTGAATACATAATGTTAATCGTTTGTACGAGAAGACTATGGATCGAAGTTTCACGGCAATTAAGAAATTCTTTTTTATAGCAATAATTATCGGGGCGATTTGTTTTAGATTTAAATATAAAGGATATTTCCTATATAACACATTACTAGTTGATGCTCACCATTACAAATGGAACTTTTGCAATCGGATTTTTTTTTTTTTTTTTTTTTTTTTTGCGCTTTGTGAATCCAAGAGCATTTGGAGATCAATTGGAAATAATCTCACTACGTTCATCAACGTTTTAGCTGAGTTATTTTTATCAACTACAAAGTTTGATGTAAAACGTTATGAGTAACTTCGAGAAATACTTAAAACTTTGGCATTGCTTAACACTTTGGCATTTGCTATTTTTGGGAAGTAATATGAGAAGGAACTTGAAATGATGATACTATGGGGCAATGTATTGTTGTTTTGATCGATACTATTGTGATCTCTTGCCTAAGCTTTAAGCGTGAATGATGATAGTATGGTGCGATATGAGAATTACTATTCTTTTAATAATCAAAATTTAATCATTTAGGATGATCTATATATTATTCTGTGGTTTCTTTTTTATTCAATATGTGATATGCGTAAATGATGCTCTATATACCTATTCTTTGGTTTCTTTAGCTTTTTTTTTCTGTTTTATGTATGTTTTTTGGTTCTGTTTTGCAGGGGAAATGCATACCGTAGATGAATCCGCCCATAGAAAATCAGAGAATCTACTTTTCTTTGTTTCTAATCTTCGCTTGAAGCTACTTCTATGTTTCTTGATTTTTTGAAAACGCTTTGAATGCTTAAAGAACTTTTAATATTTTAGGATCGACATTAATATCTGTTATCTTGGATTACACTTTCTTTGTTTAATTTTAAAATTAAAATCAATGCGTTTTGACACGAAGTTTAATAATGTATTCGATTTTATGTGGTTTTGTATATTCAAGTATAATTAAGATCTCTTGCTATGGCTATATGCAGTTATAATTAAGATCTCTTGCTAGAACTATATTAAGTTATAATTAAGATCTCTTGCTAGAGATTTATTGCAATCCTCTTGTCATACTATTAGAGTTATATTGTGAAAGTTGATGAGAAAACGATTGGTAAAGTGAAAGTTGCTCGCCTACTTAAATGATATTGTTTTTACTAACAATCATATTCAATGAATGGGTAAATGATTTTCTAATCCCTTTTATGGTATGCAACATGGTTCTTATTTAGAACATGGTTTTTATGGTATGCAACATCCTTTCACTACAAGAATAAAGGGGGCATAGAGACACCCTCTATTGAAAACAAAGGTAGGGAGAGTCACATATGCGATGCTCCCATTAGATAGCCTTGCATATGCGACACTACAAAAGAGAAATTAAAAAATATAAATCGAGCTCGTCAAATAAGCGATGTAGAGTGTCGCATAAGTGACATATCTTGTTGCCATTGCTATGAGCATCGATGCTTAGCGATGCTTAGCGATGCTTATAGGGATGATTGCAAATAAGGTGCAATGCTACAAGATCACATAAGCAAAGCTCGGCAAATTTGAAAGAAAAAAGATTGATTTCTCCTGGCACATTTGTGTCGAGATCAAGTGAGAGGGTAAGAGCGAATGAGTAACCAAACGAGAGAAGGAGAGCAAACGAGAGCGAATGAGTGGACAAGAGCTAACAAGCAAAGGAGAGACCTAATGAGAAAAGGTACATGTACATACATACACACATATGCATACACACAGATGCATACATGTGCATGCACATACATGCACACATATGCATACACAGATGCACACATATATACATATACACACATGTACATATACACATATACACACACATAGACATATACCCATACACATACACATATAGATACTTACACATATACATATGCACACATATACACACACATGCATACACATGTGTATGCATACATACATAGACACATGCATACACACACATAAATAGACACATGCATAAACACACATACACACATACACAAATGCATACATATATGATATACATACACACACATTTACAAATGCACACATATGCATATACACACAGACATATATAGATACTTGCACATATACACATACAAATATACATATAGATACATGCACATATTCATACATACATAGACACACACATACACTCACATGCATACAAACACACATATGCATACACATGCACATGCATACACACATAGACACATGTATACACACACCTTCACATACACACACATGCATACACACACATGTGCATACATACACACATGTGCATACATACTTACATGCATTCATACACACATGCATATGTATATATACATAAACACAAGCACGTACACACACATACACATACAAGTACTGACACATACATACACACACATATACACTCACATGCATACACACACACTTACATGCATACATACATATACACGCATAAACATACACATATAGACAGTTACACATATACACACATATAGACACACACATGCACATGCACATATAGATACTTACACATACATACAGACACATAGACATGCATATATATATATATATATATATACACATACACATACAAATACTTACACATACATACACACACATACACTCACATGCATACATACACTCATATGCATACATATGCACATGCATACATACACACATGCATACACATGCATGTACATACATAGACATACGCACATATATATGCACATACACTGACATGCATACATACACACACATGCATACATACATAGACATGCATATACACATGCACATACATACATATGTATATACACACATATATACATACACACATATACACACTTACATAAATGCAGACATATGCATAAAAATACATACACATATAGATACTTGCACACAAATAGAGACACACACATACACTCACATGCATACATACACACACAGACACATGCATATGCATGCATAAATAGACACATGTTTACACACACATGCACATACATACACACATATGCATACACGCACATACATACACACATATGCACATATACACACACGAATGCACTATAAAAACACATGCATACACACACACACACACATACAATCAGATGCATACACACACATACAAAATTATGCATACATATGCATATACACAAGTATACACATAACACACACACACAACATGCATAGACATATACATACACACAGATGTGCATACATACACACATGTGCATACATACTCACATGCAATTCTACACACACATGCATATGTATACATACATAAACACAAGCACATACACACACATATGCATACACACACATACACATATACACATACACATACACATATAGATACTTACAAATACATACACACACATAGACACACACACATACACTCACATGTATACATATACTCACATGCATACATACACTCAAATACATAGCTTCACACATATGCATACATACATACACACATGCATACATTACATGCACATACACACACATGCATATATAAACATGCATACAATCACATGCACATACATACACACATATGCATACACACTTACACACACACGCATGCAGATATACACACACAAACACACTTTAAAAACACATGCATACACACACATAAAACATGAATACAAACATACACATACATATACACACATGCACATACATATAGAGACATATACATACACACATGTGCATACATACTCATATGCATTCGTATACAAACATAAATGAATGCATACATACACACATGCATACAAAACACACATACATACATTATACATGCATATGCATGCACACATACATACATGTATACATACACATACACATATACATACACCCATATATATACATGCACATAGAGACACACACATATACATAGACACACATAGAGACACACACATAGACACACATACACATACACACACATACACACATATGGATACACAATGCATAAGCATATGCATACATACATAAATGCATACACATAAATACACACAACATACATGTATACACATATACATATACTCACATACACACCTAAATACATATACCCACATACACACACACACACAGATATATATATATATATATATATATATATATATATATATATATATATATATATATATATATATATATATATATATATATATATATATATATATATATATAGATAGATAGAGAGAGAGAGAGAGAGAGAGACATATACATACATGCATATTGTTGGAACATGAAGCTTACACTATGCTTGAGGTGGATTTGATCTACATCTAAGGTTATCGCATCGAAAGAATACCCGCTGGAGAGTTCTTTTTCTTAAGCTCACTTATTGTATTTTTAAAAAAGATTTTTTCATGGATTTTTTACTCTTGTAAAAGCCTTGAGCTTTACACATGTAAAGTGGAAAGATAGAGCATAAATCCCACAAATTTGTGAGATATGGTTAAAGGCATTATATACAGATTTGGGACTTGTGAGCTCCAAACCTCACATATTTGGACATAATGTAAGTTCCATGCATCTAGCGGCAACCCTATTTTCCATGCAAGAACCAAACACATTGAGATTCACTACCACTTTATATGAGAGAAGCTCATGGGAAAGGAGATTGACATTTCTTTTGCTCCTACTAAAATGCAAGTAGCAGATATGATGACGAAGGGTGCTAATGGAATAAAGCTTTGTAGATTCAAATCTATGGCAAGTACTCAACCTATCAGAGAATGAAGACCCAAGCATACTTTAGCTTGAGGGGGAGCTGTTGGAACATCAAGCTTACACTATGCTTGAGGTGGATTTGATCTACATCAAAGGCTATCGCGTCGAAAGAATATTCGTTGGAGAGTTCTTTTTCTTAAGCTCACTTATTGTATTTTTTAAAAAGATTTCTTCATGGGTCTTTTACCATTGTAAAAGCCTTCAGATTTACACATGTAAAAGAAGAAAGATAGAGCATAAATCCCACTAATATGTGGTGGTTAATTTGCATTCAATAAAGCAATCAATCACCTAAAAGTAGATCAAACTAGATCCTCACTTTGCCTAGATTGTAGGAAAGTGCATTGATTCCCTCGAACAACCATTCCCACCTTCATTTGAATTCAAAATCCATTCATAGAACTCATGGAGAACTTCTAGATTCTATATAAACCCTTTAAATCACTTGTAAAATACATGGAAGCACTATACAAACACTTGTGACCATCATTGTCTTGCTCCTTCATATTTCTACATCATCTTCTTCGCCAACAATAATTTTGTAAAGGTTGTTGCTCTCTCTCTAGAGCTCCAAATTGAGTGCAAGATGTTTCTAGTTTATGCATGTAAATATTAATATCATTTGGTTCAATAGATTGGGATAAATCTTAGTTTTTCTATCTCAAGATCAATCCCTACATATTTCTGAAAAATAGGAGGTGCGACCGTTGAGTGTCTGATTCATTCCTATAGCATATTTTGCCTATTCCTTGTAATTTTTTGCATTATAGACACTCAACCCTATGTGTATCGCTCCCATGAAAGGATGTTTTGTAATTGTAATCAGGCTGGTCGCTATGATCATTTGAAGTTCATTGTCTCATCCATAGATAGTAAGTTTTTTGAGCTATTCAATGCAGGAACCTATCTGTTTTGTATCAACTCATTCTCCTTGATGCTCCAAAGTACATAGTGCACTCATTTGCACTTATTGCATGCCTATAAGGTCTATTTGAGTCTCCATAAGCTCAAGGGCTAGTCTTGTGCTGGTTGGCTGGACCAAACTTCCTCACTTCGAAACACACTTTTCTACCACCTACAAGCTTCTTCAAGTTCTTTTAGTCATATCAGAGCTTGATCAAGATGGGTGAAGGCTTTCCCTCAATCATGGAGAAGCTTGATCGCCACAACTACACAGATTGGAAAATCAGAATGGAGGCCTATTTGCAACGTAGAAATCTTTATGGAATTGTAGCAGGTGATGAAGCTATGCCTATTCCAAGATCCAAAGGAGGACCTACACAAGAGGAGACAGATAAGCTCACACTTTGGTGCACAAGGGATGCTCAAGCAAGGTCATACATACTAAACTCTATCTCTGACTTTCTATTACCACATATTAGAGGATGAAAGACATCTCAAGAGACTTAAGATGCCCTCGAGACTTTGTTTCCTGCTAGTATCAAAGCAAGAAAGAATCATCTTTGGAGTGAGTTCAACCAAATGAAGAAGACACCTAAACAAACCATCACAGAGTTTGTTACCAAGGTCAAGGAGGTTGCAGATTAGATAGCATCCATTGGAGATCTGATTGAAGAAGAGGCTATCATGAGGCAAATTCTCAACGGCATTCAAAGTGATAAGCAATGCCAATCCTTCACGATGGCTTACAATCTCATCATGGATGTGCAAACTCCAGACTTCAACATCTTTCTTGGACAACTGGTCAATCAAGAGGTGAACAATTGCATAAAGGAAGGTAACTCCTATCATGATAATTCAACTAGTGCTCTATATGCAGATAAGAAGGATAAGAACCAAAAAGGCAAGAAGAAGGAAGAAGATGAAGAAGAGACTTCCCAAGCAAACTTTGCAAGCAAACACAAGTGGAAAGGGAAGAAGAAAGGACCAAAGGAAGACAAATCCAAAGGTAAGTATGCTCAACCTTGTCCCATATGCGATACGATCAACCACACCACTCAAAATTACTAGTTCAATGGGAGGACCAAGAAAGGAAGTGGAAGAGGTGGGTATAGCAGCAATAGAGGTAGAGGTGGACACAACTTCAACAATAACAACAGAGGCTATAATAGAAGGGACTACAACAATTATTCAGAAGATCAACCACATGAAGACTCATTGCTTCTGATGAATCTAAGCCACAAAGAAGATAAAGAAGATGATGATTTGTTCTACATAGATTCAAGATTTTCAAATCATGTTGTAGGCAACATTGCTCTTCTATTTGATTTGGAAAGTCCAATGCATAGACATGAAGTATAAACATTGGATGACACAAAGCACAATGTGGAGGAGAGTGATAATGTCAAAGCTTACAATGGCACGACAAACATTCTGAGTAAGGTTCTCTATGTACTCACTATCACTAAAAACCTAATGTGTAAGCGAAATAGTTGAAAAAGGCTTGCAAGTTAGGTTCACCCAACATGGATCTTTTATGGAAGATCCATGTCAAGGCTTCAAGAAGATAACCAGAGGTGAGAAGCATGGTAGGCTCTTTACTTTTGAACTAGGAGAAACCAAGAACATAGCTCTATTCACTTTTGGGTCTCAAACCCTAAGTGAGCTTGAAGTGTGGCATAAGAGACTTGCTCATGTGAATGAAAGAACCTTGAAAGATATATGCAGGGATCAATGTGTTCTAGGACTACCGAACATACCAAAGCAACACATGATCAATAGGTATGATGCATTTTAGATTGGGAAGGCACAAAGAAAACAATTCAACCACAAAGGCTACATCCCCAACAAGGTATTGGACTTAGTACATACACATGTATGGGGACCAAGTCAAGAACCTTGATTGGTAGGATGAAGGTATTATGTGTCATTTATTGATGACCATAGTAGATGGAATGTTCTATACTTTATCAAGAGTAAGAATGAAGTGTTTGATTGCTTCAAAAAGTATCTCGCACATGTGGAGAATCATACAGGTAGATCACTCAAGAAGCTAAGATCTGATGGAGGCGGAGAATACTTCTCCAATATTTTGATGAGTTCTTTCATGATAAAGGTATCAAAAGGGAAGTGACGACCAGGTACTCTCCTCAACTAAATGGAATCGTCGAGAGGAAAAACAAGACATTGGTTGGATCAGCCAGAACAATGCTTGAAGAGAAAAGGTTGCCACATTATCTATGGGTAGAAGCTATTTCATTTGTTGTGTACCTTGTCAATAGACTACCATCCAAATCACTTCAAGGTATGACTCCTTATGAAGCATGGCATGGAAGAAAACCTAGTCTTGGACATTGCAAGGTTTTTGGTAGTTTAGCTTATGTTCATGTACCATCACAAATAAGAGGTAAGCTAGATGAAAGGGAAACAAAGGTAGTATTTATTCGATATGATTCATCTCAGATGGGTTACAGGTTCTATAATCCTTCAACCAAGAAATTCACTACAAGTAGAGATGTTGTGTTTGAAGAACACAGGTCTTGGTATGATGAAGACAAACAAAAGGTAGCTCTACCATATGATCTTGCATCTGATTGTCATCAATTACGAAGCAAGCATGATACACAGGTCCAGGATCTAAGAAGTGATAGAGATGATGACCAAGATGAAAGAGAAAAGGATTACAAGCTATGGAAGTCAAGAGGCAAAGAAAAGATGCAAGAGGTTGGAGAATGCTCCAAACACGCACCTTGAAGATCAGCACGAGAGAAGAAACAACCAGAAAGTTATGGATATTATTCCACATTTTCTATAAAGCATTCAATCTACTTGGCAAAAGACTCTATTTCAGAGGAACCCTCAACCTATGAAGAGGAAAAGGGAAACCCAAATTGGGAAAAGGCCATGAAAAAGAAATAGATGCATTGAAGGAGATGGACACTTGGGATTTAAATGTCATCGAATCAAAAGTTAATTGGTTGCAAATGGGTATATAAAGTTAAAAGAAATTCAGATGGATCAAGGCAAGATTAGTTGCCAAAGGATGCTCACAAACTCATGGTATAGACTATGAGGACACATTCTCACCAGTTGCAAAGATGACTACAATCAAAACATTAGTAAGTGTAGCTGCTGCAAGGAATTGGAAACTCCTCCAACTTGATGTAAAAAATGCATTCTTAAATGGTTGGATAAGTGAAGAGGTATACATGTCACAACCACCAGGTTTTGAAGACCATAATCATGCATCTTATGTTTGCAGACTTAAGAATGCAATGTATGGATTGAAACAAGCTCCTAGAGCTTGGAATTACAGACTGGTTACATATCTTCAAGATCAAGGGTTCAAAGCTAGCAACTCAAATCCTTCTCTATTCATCAAAAGGGATCACAATGAGGTTATCTATCTATGTGTATATGTAGATGATATTATTGTGACATGTAATGATCTAAATTGCATTCAAAGGATCAAGAGACACATGCAAGAGGAGTTCAAAATCAATGACCTAGGTGAGGTCACATATTTTCGAGGTATGCAATTGATATACACAGATGAAGGAATGTATTTAACTCAGAGAAGATACATTAAGGATCTATTTCTCAAGTTCAAAATGGAGAACACTAAACCTTAGGTACACCTTTGGAGATGAATCATAAACTTAGTGTTTATGAAGGTGAGAAAATTGAAGACATTAAAGAGTATCAAAGCTTGGTAGGTAGCTTGATATATGTACTCATACAAGGGTAGACATCTCATATAAAGTGGGAGTGCTCAGTCAATTCATGCACTCACCGAGAAGACCACACATGGATGCAACGAAGAGAGTACTTAAGTATCTCAAAGGTACAATCAATGAAGGTATATTCTATCCTTACTCTTTAGATTTGGATATCAAAATCTATTCCGATGCAGATTGGGCAGGAGCTAAGGATGATAGAAGAAGTAATTTTGGTTACTTAGCATTTGTAGGTTCAAAGCTAGTGTCATGGAGTTCCAAGAATCAAACAACAGTTGCTTTATCCTCAACTGAAGCAGAGTATAGAGGTTTGATCATGGCAACTCAGGAGGCAATATGGTTAAAGGCATTGTATACAGATTTAGGACTTGTGAGTTCCAAACCTCACATATTTGAAGTTCCATGCATCTAGCGGAAAACCATATTTTCCATGCAAGAACCAAACACATAGAAGTTCATTACCACTTTATCAGAGAGAAGCTCATGGCAAAGGAGATTTACATTTGTTTTGTTCCTACTGAAAAGCAAGTAGCAGATATGGTGACAAAGGCACTTGATGGAATAAAGCTTTGTAGATTCAAAGTTATAGCAGGTATTCAACCTATTAGAGAATGAAGACTCGAGCATACTTGAGCTTGAGGGGGAGCTGTTGGAACATCAAACTTACACTATGCTTGAGGTGGATTTGATCTACATCAAAGGCTATCATGCTGAAAGAATATCTATTGGAGAGTTCTTTTTCTTAAGCTCACTTATTGTATTTTTTAAAAAGATTTTTTCTTGGATCTTTTACCATTGTAAAAGCCTTGAGCTTTACACATGTAAAATCCCACAAATTTTTGGTGGTTGAGTTGCATTCAATCAAGCAATCAATCACTTAAAATTAGATCAAACTAGATCTTCACTTTTGCTAGACTGTAGGAAAGTGAATTGATTCCCTCCAACAATCATTCCCAACTTCATTTGAATTCAAAATCCACTTGTAGAACTTGTGGAGCAATTCTAGAGTCTATATAGAGATGTGAAATCACTTGTACAATACATGGAAGCAATATACATACACTTGTGACCATCAATGCATAGTCCTAAAAAATAGGAGGTACCACTGTTTAGCATCTCATTCATTCGTATAGCATATTTTGCCTATTTCTTATAATTTTGTGCATAATATACACTAAACCCTATGTGTATCACTCCCATAAAAGGATTTTTTCTAATTGTAATCACCCTCATTGCTATGATCATTTGAAGTTCATTGTCTCTTCCATAGATAGTAGGTTTTTTGAGCTAGTCAATGTGCAAACCTATTTGTTTTGTATCCACTCATTCTGCTTGATGCTCCAAAGTACATAGTGCATTTGTTTGCACTTTTGCATGCCTATAAGGTCTAATTGAGTCTCCATAAGCTCAAGGGCTGGTCTTGTGCTGGTTGGCTGGACCAAACTTCTTCGCTTCGTAACACACTATTTCTACCTCCTACAAGCTTCTACAAGTTCTTTCACATATGCAAAGCCATACACATGCACATGCATACACACATACATACACATATGCATACATACATACAGATGAATAAACAAATATATAAAATACATTGATACACATACAAACGTACATATGCACACACACATAGACATAAACACACACATACATACATACATATATATATATATATATATATATATATATATATATATATATATATATATATATATATATATATATATATATATATATATATATATATATATATAGAAATAACCATTTTGTTTTATACGTATAGATATTATGGATCCTAGTAGAGAGAGAAATGCGAAACTTATTGTCGTAAAGAATCTTATGAGAGCGAAAGTTCTGCTTGATTCCTTAGGGGCTATCATGCATGAGTATACAGACATACCTGATGAGGAATTAGACTTTGCCATACAGATGCTTATCCAATGCCTAAAGGAACGCTCCTCTATGGCTGCATTTATAGGGAGGGATTTATATGCGCATAGGTATGTTTTGTTTTCATGAATTTACATTCTTAATGATATTATAATACATATTTTTATTAATTTCTATCTATTTATTCTCTATCCACCTATACCATGTCTAGCTTGTGAGAGTATAGTAGTGGTGCATTGAGGACATGCATAGGTACCCTAGGGTTGGAGTGCGACATAGAAGTTGAGGAAAATATAGTATATATGGGGCATGGGTTGGAGTTTAAAGGAAGAATGAGAGCTTGATGTGATGCCTACTTGCATTTTGTTCACCTGAAATGGAAGTAAGTATAAGTTTACATATAAATTGAGATACATTTTTATGCTTTACCTATATGATTTTTTTTCTTTTGTAGTGAGATTGATGAGAGAGATAAAAAGTATGTACTTAGTTCATTGGAGACAAAATTTGGCATTGTGTAGTTGCACAAATGGTGTTTGAAGGAGATCTAGATACTTATGGCACATCATCGTGATAATGCACGGTATGCATTGCTTTTATTTGTTATATTTATGTGTGTACCTATAGAAATAACACATAGAATACAATAATTTGACTTGAGCCTTGAAAAAAAAAAGTGTAGAGAGGGAACCTTAACTAACTTAGCAGTCATGTACAAGTACTTTTTCTTACTTTCATACCCATATGCATTTTCCATATGATTGAAGTACATATACATGTTACATCTACTCCTCCCACCACCTACTATAGAGATGTCTCTCCTTTGAACCTTATGCCTCTATATATAGCTACTCAAATGAATCAGGACCATAATACATATAAAGATATATATAGATCATCTATATACACATACATATATATAAAACACATATTTAGAAACATAAAAATCACACATACATGCCTACATGCACACGTTTATGCATATACATCGATACACAATTATAGACACAATTTTTCTGTATGACAGAAATGCACATGCATACTAGCACATGAATACACACACACACACACACACACACACACACACACACACATATATATATATATATATATATATATATATATATATATATATATATATATATATATATATATATATATATATATATATATATATATATATATATATATA
>CM035411.1:66813964-66906464 GCA_020310875.1 Ceratopteris richardii
ATGCATACACACACATATGCATACATAATGCATACATAATGCATACACGCACATACACACACATATTCATACATAATGCACATGCATATGCATACATACATGCATACAGATACACACATAGACACATACACACACATAGACACATACACACGCATAAACACTGTTAGACTCAAGATATGACTGGTGGGAGATGGTTGAACCACACCCTAAGAGGGAGGATTAGGAAGTAATCCTCAACCATGGCTTTTGGGGCAAGTGGTTAGCCCATCATACTCTTAGCTGGTAGGTCTTGGGTTGGAATCCCACAATTTGAGGATCCATGAGAACTTGCATGGGTGAGAACTAGGTTTAAAAGACTGAGGTTGAGAGCAAGGCAAGTTTTTAGGCAAAGTGCCCAAGAAGCAGAAAGGCAAGGCTCAAGAGACCAAGGTTGAGGACAAGATGGTTCAAGTGATTGTGCAAGGGTGAGGATATCAATGCAAGGGGAGACAAAGGATTGATCATTGAGGACAATGATCTCTAGAAGCAGAAGAGAGTGTTAGACTCAAGATATGACTAGCACGAGATGGTTGAACCACACCCTAAGAGGGAGGATTAGGAAGTAATCCTCAACCATGGCTTTTGGGGCAAGTGGTTAGCCCATCATACTCCTAGCTCGTAGGTCTTGGGTTCGAATCCCACAAACACATAGACGCATATACATACATGTTGGTGCAATTCACAAGCCATTTTATGGTGTCATTGGAAAGCTAAGGAGGTCCACCTATCAACTCTAAAGCATCAAAGGGCTAGTACAAAGTAGGATTTGGCAGTACCTACTCATTCTCTTGGAGTGTCCATCCATCATTCCAAACAGTGGTATCAGAGCAAAGTAAGGTAAAATGGGAGATGGTTTTCCTTCATTTATTGATAAATTGACAGGAACAACTATCTGGCATGGTCTCTAAGGATGAAGACATACCTACAAGGAAGGAGTCTCTATGGATACATCTCAGGAGATGAGGAATTGCCCTCATTCAAAACAAGAGGATTGCCAACAAAGGAAGAAAATGAAAAGCTCACCACATGATGTGCCAAGGATGCATTAGCAAGGTCTTATTTAATCAACTCAATCTCTGATTTTCTTTTGCCACATATTAGGAAGTGTAAGACATCCCAAGAGACTTGGGAAACCTTGTCATCCTATTTCTCTTCCAACACAAGAGCTAGAAAAAAATCAGTTGTAGATTGAATTCACCACATTAAGGAAGCAACCTAAGCAAGCTGTTTCAGAGTTTGTGATCAAGATTAAAAATGAAGCAGATCAGTTAGCAAGCATAGAAGAGATTGAAGAAGAACAGATTGTAAGGCAAGTGATCAATGGGATCAAAACTGATGAAAAATGGGAAAGCTTCACCACTGCCATGGATCTTTACATGGACATGCATATTCCAGACCTTACCACTCTCATGGGACAATTATTCACTCATGAAGCCAAACTCAACAAGAATGGAGATATATCCAAAGGTAATAGCTCTTCTTCCCTATACACTCATCAAGGTAAAGCTAAAGATAAAGACAAGAACAGGAAAGGAGAAGATGAAGGCACTACCTCCCAAGCCAACTATGCAGGGAGAGGTAGATCATCAAGAGGAATGGGCAGAGGAGGTAAGCAAGGTAGGGGGAGATCCTATAACTCCTCACCATGCAACATTTGTGGTTTATCAAATCATACTACAGATGAGTGTTTCAGGAACTACAAGAATCAGAGAGGAAGAGGATATCAAAGAGGTGGATACTCACAGTCAAGAGGTAGATTCAACCATCACCAAGGCTACAACAACAACTACAACAACAATTACAACAACAACTACAATGGCAACTACCATGGAGGATTCAAATCCAGAAAGGACTACAACAACTATACAGAAGAGCAAGATGACTCTCTTCTGATCATAAACATGACTTTAAAACCAGGTATAAATGATGACCACCTATTCCAAATTGACTCAGAATGCTCAAATCATGTGGCTGGCAATGTAGACTACTCTTTGATGTTGAGGAACCAAAATGTAAACATCAAGTACAAACAGGTGATGACACCAAGCACTCAGTAGTTAAAGTTGGAAATGTTAAGACTTGTGATGGAAATCAAAAATGTTAAGTAGGGTACTCTATGTACCAACCATTACCAAAAAATTGATGATTGTTGGAAAGATTGTGGAGAAAGGTTTGCATGTTAGATTCAACCAATTTGGAGCATTTGTGGAGGATCCAAGGCATGGGTTCAAGAGAATAGCAAAAGGAGAAAAATCAGGTAGACTTTTTATTTTTGAGCTAGAAGACACAAAGAACATTGCACTATACAGTTATAAAGATCAAACACTCTCAAAACTTGAAATTTGGCACAAAAGATTAGGGCATGTAGGAGAAAGGACCTTGAAGCAGATATGCAGGGATCAATGTGTAATTGGAATACCCAATGTTTCCAAACAACACATGATATATAAATGTAGTGCTTGTCAATTTGGGAAGTCTCACAGGTTACCCTTCTCAAGGAAAGGCTACATGCATGAGGACTACCTAGAACTTGTCCACACAGATGTATGGGAACCAAGCAAAGACCCCTCAATCATTAGAATCAAGGTACTATGTATCTTTTATTGATGATTTTAGCAGGTGGACTCTATTGTACTTCATGAAGCACAAGGATGAAGTGTTTAATTGCTTTAGAAAATATCTTGCACTTGTTGAGAATTAGACAGGAAAGAATTTGAAGAGACTAAGGTCAGATGGAGGAAGTGAGTACTTCTCCAATGAGTTTGAAGAATTGTTGGAGGACAGAGGCAGTAAGAGAGAAACCACCACAAGGTATACTCCTGAACAGAATGGGGTAGCTGAGAGAAGAAATAGGTTGATTGTTGAAACAGCTAGGTCAATGTTGAATGAAAAAAGGTTACCTAACTATCTATGGGCAGAGAGTGTTTCTATACTTACCTCATAAACAGGTTGCCATCTAAGTCCCTTGATGGGATGACACCCTATGAAGCATGGCTTGGTAAGAGACCCTCACTAGACCATTGCAGGATATTTGGATGTGTAGCATATGTACACATTCCTTCTCAGATAAGAGGTAAGCTAGACCCTAAGGCTGAGAAGTGCATTTTTATTGGATATGATCTAAATAAAAAAGGGTACATGTTTTACAACCATTCTAATGAGGGATTCATGGTTAGTAGATATGTTTTCTTTGATGAAAATGATTCTTGGTATGAGAATGAATGCAGGAAGTTTACACTACCCTATGACTTGGAAGAGGAGTTTCCAAGTCTTGCTAAGGAGGAACCTACTCAGAATAAAGACTCAAATTCAGATGATGAAGATATTATCAATCTCGAAGAGTTCAAGGCATGGAAGTCCAAGGGCAAAGTCAAACTGAAGAAGCTTAAAGACATACTTGAATCTTCAAATCAGTCAATCTGGAGATCACAAAGAGAGAGCAAAAAACTAATCAGATATGGGTATGATACATCTCTTGTTACTAAACACTCTGTTTATCTTGCCAAAGATTTGTCAATTGAAGAACCAAGATCATATGAAGAAGCCATAACCAAGACAGAATGGAAAGAAGCTATGGATGAGGAGATTGAAGCACTCAAGGAAAGTGACACATGGGAGCTAGTAACAAAGAAGGAATCCATGAAGGTAATAGGATCCAGATGGATCTATAAACTTAAAAGAAATTCTGATGGGTCAATTAACAGGTACAAAGCCAGATTGGTAGCCAAGGGTTTTGCACAAACCCAAGGCATTGACTATGAAGAAACATTCTTTCTTGTGGCCGAGATGCCAACCATCAGAGTGTTGGTAAGTGTGGCTGCATCAAAAAATTGGAACATGTATCAATTGGATGTCAAAAATGCTTTCTTGAATAGATGGATTTTAGAGGAGGTACATATGTCACAACCTCCTGGCTATGAGGATCCAAACAAGGTATCATATGTGTGAAAATTGAATAAAGCTTTATATGGATTAAAGCAGGCACCTAGGGCATGTAATCACAGGTTGACCACTTACATTCAAGAGCAAGGTTTTGTCATGAGTAAGGCAGACACTTCTCTATTCATCAAGAGAAGTAATTCAGAGGTAATATACCTATGTGTTTATGTTGATGACATCATACTTACAGGTAATGATGTTAATGGAATCAGACAAATCAAGAGCCACATGATGAAGGAGTTCAAGATCAATGATCTTGATCTACTAAAGTTTTTCTTGGGCTTGAGTTAGTCTATACTAACTCTGGAATATACATTACTCAGAAAAAATACATACAGGATATGTTGAAGAAGTTTCATTTGCAGGATGCCAAAGTTGCAAGTACTCCAATGGAGGTAAACCTAAAACTAAGTGCCCATGAAGGTGATGAAATTGATGATGTTACAGGTTACCAAAGTATAGTTGGAAGTTTGAACTATGCTACCTTAACAAGGATAGATATTGCATATTGAGTTAGTGTGCTAAGTCAGTTTATGCACAAGCCAAGAGCACCTCACTTAGAGGCTGCTAAGAGAATATTAAAGTATCTCAAGGGTACACAACATCATGGTTTGTATTTCCCTTCCATTTCAGACATTGATATCAAGATCTATTCAAATGCAGATTGGGCATGATGCAAGGATGATAGGAGGAGCACTTTTGGATACATTTCATTTGCAGGTGATAAGCCAATATCATGGTCTTCAAAGAAGCAACCTACTGTTGCTTTATGTTCTACAGAGGCAGAGTATAGAGGATTGGCAAATGCCACACAAGAAGCCATATGGATCAAGCTATTGTATACAGAATTGGGTTTATATACTAGGTCACGAATGAGCTTTGGAGATAATACAAGCTCACTTCACCTTACAGGTAATCCTATCTATCATGCTAGGACCAAACATATAGAGGTCCTTTACCATTATGTGAGAGAGAAGTTATTTAGCGAGGACATTCAACTAACCTATATATCAACCAACATGCAGTGTGCAGATTTGTTGACGAAAGCTTTGGATGGGACCAAACTTTGTAGGTTCAAAGCAATGATTGGATTGCAGGATATACATGAAGATTGAAGACGAAGACCAAGACAAAATGTTTGGCTTGAGGGGGAGCTGTTGGTGCAATTCACAAGCCTATGCATTTGGCTTGAAGGATACCTTGAAGTCCATACACATATGGAGAAGCATATGAAGAAATGCTAGTGGTTAATTACCACTTTACTATTTTGTAAAAGTCACTTTTGACTTTGGAATCTTTGTAAACACCTACCAAGGAAATCTCGTGAACTTTATTAGTTGTAAAGCATCAATAAAGTAGAAGGAATATCTCCTAGGATGTAGGAGCTTGATTAAAGAGAACCAAAGTTTGAATTAAAATTCAAACTTTTAACTAAATCACTATAAGAGGTCAACTCAAAAAGTCGCGAAAAAAGACTCATTTTTTCCCAAGCTCATCTCTGTCATTTCTGAGTGTGTGTGAGGCCTACACTCTAACCCACACCTATCTAAACCATTAGACAATGATATTCATGCCAATGGCATTGTATACAAGTATTCATTAATACATATATCTAAATTGTTCATTTCTGAGTTCTCTATCATATTACTTGAAAGTCTATCAACGTGTGGAGAGTATATCTCACTCATTTCTCAACCAAATTCAAAGCTCTATAGCTTGTTGGAACCAGCTCAAAGTTCTCTACATAATATCAAAATGTGAAGATAGTCTATTCAGCCATTTCAGAGAAAAGAGCATTGAGGTGATCACTGGTCAAAGTCTGCAACGGCCCAAAAAAATCAGGGGTAAAGGTTTACTTGCTAAATTGATTTCTCTGAGAATAGTTAATCTGTTTATATCATATGACTTGGAATAGTTAGCTTGCTAAGCTAATTAGATACCCCCAAAAGGAAGTTTTCCAATTCCTACTATGTTGGTCATACTGAGCAAAAGATCCAGCATGTGTCAAGTCAAAAATAGAAGGTTTTCTTAGAAGCTTGAGGTTCAAAGTTATATGTTTTGATTCAATCTTTAAACACATCATTTACAAATTACATAGGCCATTTTATGGTTTCATTGGAAAGCTAAGGAGGTCCACCTATCAACTCTCACACACACATATATACACACACATACACACATAGACACATGCACACCTAATGATGCATACACACACATACACATGCATACACACATACACACATACATGCACACACATACACACATACATGCACATACATACATACACACATACAAACATACTTAATGCATACACACACATATGCATACATAATGCATACACACACATACACACACATACACACACATATGCATACATAATGCACATGCATATGCATACATACATGCATACACATACACATACACATGCATAATCATATGTACACACACATAGACTCATATAGTCATATTTACATGCATATATACATATACACATGCATATATACACACACACAACACATGCATATGCACATATATATACACATACATACACAACACATGCATATGCATAAATAAATAAATAAATCCTATTTCAAAAATCCTAAATTGAAAACACTAATTTCGATATTAGTGTTTCAAAACCCCTTATTTAAAAACTCTAATTCAACCTTTTTGCCATATGATTGAAGTATATGTACACATTGCATCTATTCCTCTGACGTCCTACTAGAGAGATGTCTCTCCTCCCAACCAATGCCTCTTTATATAGCTACTCAAACCAACGAGGATCATAATATATATATAAAGATATATACACATCATGTAGATACACATACATAAATATAGAATGGAGTAGATATATTATGCATCACACATACATGCCTAAATGCACACATAAATATATATATACATGCATACATATTTACATGTACACATTTACACATAGACACATATACATATATACATGTACACATCACATATACATGCCTACATGTACACATAAACATATATATACATGCATACATATTTACATGTACATATTTACACATAGACACATATACATATATAGATGTACACAATTATAAACACTTGCATATATTACATGAATACATGAATATTTTACATAAATGCATATGCATATATACACATATGCATACTAACACATGTATACATATATCACACACATGCAAAAACATACATATACATGAAATACATATATATATGCATACTAACATATGTATACATATAATACACATGAATACACACACATATGCATACATAGATGATAAAAATTTGCTCCTCGAAGATAAAGCTATATATAAAATAATTAGGCATACCCCCGAGCTTCATGTTCTAACTTAAAAGAACATGATTTCATCTCTCTAGAAGGATTCATAGTTATTCAAGTTAATAAAAAAATCTATTATCTCATATCCATTCAGAAGCTTCAAGTTATTGATCGATAACTAGAGTAGAATTTACTATCTAATCTGCTCATATGTTTTCATTATTGCCATCATTTTGGTAAGACATCAATATAGTCTCATCTTCATTATCCTTATTGATTTCATTTATTTCTTCTATTGTTAAATCTATGTTCTCATGAATCACATCATATATTGATGGATTAATATCTATTTATGGTAATTCCTCTTCCTCATCAGTAGAATCAGCATGTAGAGAATTATTCTCTTCATCAAAAACATTAGTATCATTATCATGTATAATGATTCTAATTTCTCTTTCAAATGTTGGTGTATCAGTATCTGATTTTGAATCATCAAGAGGAATTTCTTCGATGTCTCTAACAATAAATTGTTCAAACAATGACCTACCTCTAGGTTGCACATGAATGACTTGCCACCAAGGATGAGCATCTGGGTTTTAATAAAATAATGCTTGTTCAATATGCCTAGGAAGAATATAAGGTTTTTTAGTATATCGCATTACTTTGGAAGAATCAATTGCCCAAAACCCAGATAATTCCTTTCTTAATGTGGAATTACTACCTTTATACTCGGCTCGAAACCAGTCAACCTTCAAAATGACATATCAAAATATATAACAACAAAAACCCATTATTAGGTGCTTAAAAAAATAACTAACTCTATCATAAAAAATATAAACTTTTTTCTACCTGTTTGAATGTACGAAATGAAATTTCGTAGATACCAACAATAGTTCCTACATAACCACGTTCACCATCTATAAGGTTCGTGTCTTTTGAGCTAGCACGTGATAGTTGTTTGAAAGAAGCAACAATACTAGAATCCTCTCTTTTACGTAAAGAATCAATGGCTTTGATTCTAATATGTTGTCCAAAAGCCCACATATTAGTGAACATTTGAGCCTGCAAAAGAAATTCAATTAGTAAATAGAAACTAATATACATACATGAAAAAAATAAAATATTATTTTAATAAAATTACCTTTTGTTCACAACCTATCCTTAACTCTCTTTGCTGATCTGAGGTTTCTTCATTATTTGTGTTGGCACGTTGCAAACGACTATATAGTCAATCCGTGAAAGAAGATATATGTGTAATCTCATTATTATTGAGATTACGTCTATATGTTTTGTTTTTTTGCCTTTTCCTTCGAAGATTTTGAAGTTCTTCGTACTCGCTAAGGAATGATTGCATGCATTTGCTATTATATGCTACAAAATTAGAAACATCATTTTTTTCTTGAAATGTAAATAAGAATGGAACTCACTTACCTGATAATATCTCATCTGTTATTTTTGAAGAAGGCTCGTTGGTCCATGCACGTGGAGCTTCTTCATGAACTCTTTCAAGGTACTCACTAACGTAATAGATGCACTCTTCAAGTGTCCAACCCTTTGCCATGGATCCTTCTGGTTTCGCTCTTTGTCGCACATAACCTTTTAATATTCCCATAAATTGCTCGACCCAAAACATCCATCGATTATTGAAAACACGTGCAATCTCGATTTCATCTACAAGATGGACTAATAAATGAACCTGAATATCAAAAAGTGAAGTACGAAGTTCATTCTCCATCAAGCATAGTAGCTCTTTGCATTCATGTTTTTTTTATGGGATCGAGTTTTTGTCAATCTCTTTGGATGTAATCCACCTATACATATCATAAAAACAATCATAAAGAAGTTAATTAAAAAATTAAAGATATCCAATATTCATACATATTAAATATAAAAGTATCATAATTACCTTATAAGTGATCCAAGGCGATAGATCACATCTCATACTCCTTTCGTTGTACATCCATCGATAACCAAAGGTAAAATATGTTTCAAAAAGTTATGCTAGTCATGGGTCTTTAACCCAGATAAGCTCTTATCATCCATAGTAAACATGTTTTGAAAATATGCTCCATATCCTGTAGGAGTCTTAATCAATTGAATTCTATTATTGATAGTCTGTATCTCTTTTGTTGTAAGTACCCTAGGAGCAGGTGCATAAGTCCTTTCTTGTCGATGTCTATCGAAAATTGGCCATAACTTTGGTTTGGATTTTTGATCCTTCAAATCATACCATATTGATATGTTCTCTGCGAGTGCCAATTTTCCTTAACCTCTCTTCACATACTCATTATCTGAATCATCACTAAAGATTTCTGATTCTGGATCTATCAGAGGAACATCTATCCATTTTTTATACCAATCCATAGGCGTCATAGGTTTTGGACACTGACCTATTTCAAGCTTTCCATTAAAATGTATCGCTTCTCTTTTAGATCTTAATGGATGATCATCATGCAAGAATCGTCGATGATTTTTGTTGAAATTCTTACTATAGATTGATCTCAACCGATCACCACAATATGGACAAGCTTTATAACCCTTAGCAGATATTCCTACATCATGAAAATGATAAAAATATAATTAGATTAAATCATATTTATTTACATGCATATTGAATGAAAAAAAATTACATCAATACCTGAACAAACACCATATCCTGGAAAATCGTGAATAGTCCAAGCCACAATACCATGAACCGTAATATGTCTTTTATTGATGCTTTTCGATACATCAATGACATTAATACCTCTCCATAACTCTTGGAGATCGTCAATGAGAGAAGCAAGATATATATTCATATCTTTAACTTGTCTTTTGCCTGGGATTAAAAGTGAAAGCATTAAATGTTCCTTTTTAATGCTAAGATATGGCGGAAGACTGTAGTTTATGACTACCACTGGCCATGTTGACCATTTACTGGATTTCATGGAGAATGGATTAACCCCATCTAATGCAACTCCTAACTTTAGATTTTGCGGATTTTGTGCAAATTCAGGCCATGTAGAATCAATATGCTAAAAAGCAACACTATCATGAGGAATTCTGATTATTCCATCAGTACTTTTGTGATCATGTCCCCAAGTCAAAAGCTTTGGTAATTCGGGGCTTTGAAACATATGTCTAATCCATGGAGCCAATGGGAAATGTCTCAATACCTTTTTTGGTATTTTACCTTCTTCGCCCTTATATCGAGGAGATTTACATTTGGGACATGTGAAAGAGTCTGCATATTCACCTTTATATAAAATACAATCGTTAGGACATGCATGTATACATTGATAATCTATACCAAGATTGTTGATTATCTTCTTCATTTCATCATGTGAGGTAGGAAGAATACTCTCACTTGGTAAAAACTTTTCAGATAATAACCTGTAAGTTCATCAAAAAAGATATATTAAAGAAAGTAAATAAATAAATATACATATATATATGCATATAATTTTATATATGTGTATGCTTATGTGTATGGGTATGTGGATGTGAATATGCATGTGCATGCATATACATATGTGTATGTGTATATGTATATATGTATGTATATGTGTTTTATAGGTGTATATGTATGTATATATATGTATGCGTATATGTATGCATATATGTATATATATGTATGTATACATGTGTATGTATGTATGTATGTATGTATGTGTATGTATGAATGTGTATATATGTATGTATATGTATGCATGCATGTATAGCTGTGTATATTTGATTTCATTTTTAATTGTTTTTCGTATATTGTGGTTTGCAAATTTTCATATCTAGACCATTGAACCGTCTGGCAGTTTCCCATTTTATAGTCAATCTATTACCTCTCTTGCCAAGCTGTTTATAGATATTAAATAGCAGTTACCAAGGAAGGTATTTAGTCATATGTAAAATGGGAGGATCAAATTTCTCGCGAATATTTTGAAAGATGCACTAATAGTTTTAAAAGATGGGCGGACAGAAAGTGTCCATTCAATTTAAGTTCTTGTTCTTACCTTATCTAAAGTAAGAATAAAAACCTGCATTGAATGGCCACTTTTTTTTCACCCATCCTTTAAAATTATTTTTCCATCCTTTAAAATCTTCAAGATAAATTTGGTCCTCCCATTTTACATGTGGCTTAATACCTTCCTTGGTAAGTGCTATTTAATATTTGTATAATTAGCAACACATGTATTAGTTTGACTAAAATAGGAGAAACATATGTGTCAAGAAGATTCTAAAGGTTGGGTGGACACTTCTAAAGGCTAGATGGACCAAACATCTTCATTCGATACAGGTTTGCATAATTTCACCTTACTCTCATAACGTGTATGTGTGTATATGTGTGTGTATGTCAATATGTGTGTATGCATTCATGTATATTATGTGTATGTTTATATATGCATATATGCATATATATATATATATATATATATATATATATATATATATATATATATATATATATATATATATATATATGCATATATATATATATATATATAGATAGAAAACTAAAAATTATACCTTAATAGTGTCGAAACAGATACATTACTCCATCCAAAATGATTTTCAAGATTGAGAATAAATAAGCTCGCACTTAGTCGTGTCAAACGACTTCCTTCATATACATGCTTTACACATTCCTCTCAAAGATATTTCTCATTTTTAGAAATATCAATGATCTCACTGTCATTTTGATACCAGTCCTGAATAAAATCTGCCATGCCATCATCTTCATCATTGTCACACAAATTTTGTGCTTTATCGTCTTTTGAATATGGATCTTTCAACCTTGCATATTCCATAGGATTACTTTTGTGTAGCCTCCTCATAGAAGCTTCTGATAAATGAGGTCTTACTGGCAATTGTGAATGGTGTTGAGGAATATCATCAACATCATACGTTGGAATCTACACATATAAATAAAATTCATTAGAACTCCATAAATGAATAAAAAGTAAACTTTCAATATAAAATTAAGTATATAAGTTATTAAATGTGGATAGAAAATTTTTATTCTCTCTAGCTAAAAGGTGCTCTTGGAGGTCTACACCATCCATAATTCACTAATAGTTCATCACCGGCATGAAATGTAGTAATAGCATTGACAACTATGTATCTTGATACATCTCTACTCATGTATGGTGATTCATGACTGTTTTCACACTCCTCAAATGTGCAATTAGTCCTTGAACTATTATGTAACCCTCGACTACTATTTATTAAACCTGTTATATTTCCATGTGTGTAAGGTCTTCCATCAATATATAATCTTTCATTTTCTGCATGTAAAATCCTTCTACTAGTAAGGGATGCAGCGTTCAAGCATATTCCATAAGTACTCATGCTTTGAACATAACATGAAAGTTGATGCCAATCTCCCCATCCATATATAGGACCATAAAATGACATAAGAGTGACTTCAGAGTTCAGAGGCACATACAAATCCTCTACAATAAAGAGACCACGACTAGCATTAGTAATAGTGGATGGAGCAATCATATAGTGATTACCCCAAAAGTTGAAAACCTCTGCATCTAAAGGAAGTGGTCCTCTATTGAATCCTCCATATCTTCTTCTATCATATGTTTGTACTAAAGAACGATCAAGAGTTGGCAATGGATAATCTCCAACTGTTTCAATCTCTAAACAAGGAGGTAGAGGATTTCTAGAAACCTCTGCTTGTAATTGATGAACAGCAAGTCCATGACGTGTACGAGGTATATTAACATTATGAGAAAAATCATCATCATCGAGCAAGTATTCCTATATATCAACAATAATTTGAGTTTATATATGGTTTTTAAATAAAATAATAACATTAATATATATAATAAATACATAACCAAGCATTATCACATTGATCAGGTGATGGTGCACGCTCAAAAGTACCATACTCTACCTCATGTTTAACACATTCCAATCGTGGTCTTCGATACGTGCCATAAAAAGAGTTACACCAATATATAATATGCTCTTGATAGTAAAATTCTTCATAATTCCTATCAGAGGACACATGTGAAGTCGTTGCATGGGTAGGAGGTGGTGGAATACCTTCTAATTGATCATAATCTGCACATAATAAGAAACAAAAAAAAATATAAGTTATGTATCCATCAAATATATTTAAAATTAAATGTTTGATATACTTACAGTATAAAGTCGTTGCATGATGAGGTGGTGGAGTTCCATCTGATTGATCAGAATCTACAAATAATGCTATTTAATATTAATAATCTGATTATCTACATACACAAAAAATTCATATATACATATTTACACATACACACATATTCACATATACACATTTACACATACACACATATTCACACATACACAACTACACATTATTGTGGATAAATGCATGTATTTTGTATGAATGCCTGTATATGCATGCATGTGTGTGTACGTATATATGTGGATATGTATATGTGTGCTTATGTTATATGTATGTATATGTGTATATGTATACATATATGTATGCGTATATGTTTGCATGCATATGTGTATATGGGTATGTGTATGTGTATGTGTGTATATGTATGTGTATGTATTCTGATTTTTTTTTTCTGTTTGAGATTAAATTAACAGGAGATATTATATGGTGGAAAAAAATAAGAGGCGACCTAACATACCACCTGAGAGGTGGAAGTTTTTTCGTAGATAGCTACGTCTTGAGGAGTCCTTTCCTCAACAGAAGGTACACAGATTAATAGTTTATATTTATAATTTTTATATATTTTAGTATTTTTTTACATTTAATTTATGTATTTTTTTCTTAAATAAATAGGCTGCTGCAAAGAAGAGAGTGGAGTCGGGTCACACATCGCACCTAGGCCAAATTGGACATAATGGTTTTGTAGCTACATTTGTAAGTATATGTGTTATTGTGAGTATATTTTTTATTTTAGTTAAAATGCAAGCAACTAATCTTGTTTATTTGTTTCAATGCAGCAAAAGGATTATGGCCGATATCCTACGAAACATGAGATCGAGTATGCTACACATTTTGGCTATCGGCATTTGAGCGAGTATATGCGAGATCATCATGATGCCTTTGTGAGTATTATTAAATTTTATATAATTAGTTTATTTTTATGAATGGTTTAATTGTTTTATTTATTTATGTTTGTTATATGTAATACAGGAGTATTATGGAGAGACAGATATGGATGAGGTGGAGAGACACACACAGGAGGGACGATCTTGATCGTCATAGGGTGATCATGATGATGAGGATGAGGATGATCATGATGTTGCTGATGTGATTATGACATTGGATTATATGTATTTACATTGATATATATATACATACACACACACACACATATATATATATATATATATATATATATATATATATATATATATATATATATATATATATATATATATATATATATATATATATATATATATATATATATATATATATATATATATATATTATCTATATATTTTTCATTTCAGTTATGCTTTGAATTGTGTGTATGGTATTAAGTAATGAAGAGTTTTGTTCTATTGATTGTTATTATTGTTTATATTAAGCATGTGTTTTAATACTTTAATTATATATTTCATTCATATGTGTGTATGTAAGTGTATATGTATGTGTGTGTGTATGTATGTAGGTGCATGTGTATGTGTGTGTGTATGTATGTGCATGTGCATGTCTAAGTGTATATGTGTGTATGTGTATGTGCATGTGCATGTGTATGTGTGTGCATATGTATGTGCATGTATATGTGTAACTCTATGTGTATATGTGTGTATGTGTATGTGTATGTGAGTTTGAAAGTATGTATATGTTTATGTGTAAGTGTATGTGTGTATGTGCGCATATGTATGTGTATGTGTGTGTATATGTATGCATGCACATGTTTATGTGTATAATGTGTATATGTGTATGTGTATAAGTGTATCATGTATGTATGTGTATGTGCACGTATATATGCATGTGTACATGTGTGTATATGAGTGTGTATATGTATGTACATGCATGTGTATGTGTAGGTGTATATGTGTATGTGTGTGTATGTGCATATGTATGTGTATGTGTGTGTATATGTATGTATGTGCATGTGTATGTGTAAGTGTATGTACATATGTGTATATATGTGTGTATCTATGTGTATATGTCCGTATGTGCATATGTATGTGTAAGTGTATGTGCATATGTGTATGTATGTACATGTGTATGTGTGTGCATATGTATGTATCTGCATGTGTACGTATGTGCATGTGTATGTATGTGCATGTGTATGTATGTGCATATACATGTATTTACATATATGTTCATGTGTATATGTATATATATATATATATATATATATATATATATATATATATATATATATATATATATATATATATATATATATATATATATATATATATATATATATATATATATATATATATATATATATATATATGCAATAATGCATGCATGTAAGTCTTTTTATGTGGTTGTAGAAATGTTTGTGCATATGCATGTGTGTATGTCTAAGTGTATGTGCACATGTATCTATGTGTATATATATGTGTGTATGTGCATGTGTATATGTGTATATGTGTGAAAGTGCATATTCATCATGTATAAGTATATAAGTGCATTTGAATAAGTGTGAGTATGCTATCTAATGAAAATAACACAATTCAAATGATATACAAAGAATAGAAATTATACTTACAATAGGTAGCCATACTTTTTGCTTGGTTAGCTTCTTGAATAACCTGCAATAAAGAGAGAAAGAAGAGAGAGATAGAGGGAGAGAGAGAATTCAAAGAGAGAAAGATGTAGAAAGAGAGAAACGGAGACAGAGGGAGACAATAAGAGATGGCTGAGGCAAAACAACAATTTTGCATATCCTTGTTTCAGCTCATAAGCACAGTGCAATTGTGAACATTGGAGAGCTCTTCAATCAGATGCGTGAAAATGCCGATCGAAGAGCCTCCAATGTTTTAATTTTTTCTCATCAACAGACGGTCGTGTAAGTAATGCTAATGCATTGAAAAAACCACTAGAGTTGATGTCGCATAAGCGACATTTTTTAGCGTTGCTTATGTGATGCAAAAAACGTCGCTTATGCGATGCAAAAAGCGTCGTTTATGCGATGTTGATTAAAACCGTCGTGTTAGTGATGATCTATGTAAGCATCACGCACCCCGTCGCACCACACATCGAAAAAAACATCGTTTGGCTCATTGTTTAATCGATGGTGCACACTCGACGCTCATTGCAACACGTTTTGCAATTTTATAGCGATGAAATTGTGTTGCCTTAACCGTCCCTATGTGCCCGTATTACTTGTAGTGTAAAAATATAGCTTACTCATAATGATATCTATGGTCCTATGCAAACAACGTCTTTTGGGAACTACCTTTTCTTTGTGACTTTAATAGATGATTTTCTAGGAATGTATGGGTGTATCCATTTAAAGCAAAGTCTGAAGTGCTTACGTGCTTCAAAACAAATTCCGTTAGGGATGAAGTTCTATCACTATGTAAATTAGGCACCCTTCATTCTAATCTAGAGGGGAATACATGTCCTCTGATTTTAATTGACTTTTGGGTGCGTGTGGGATAAAACATCAGTCTACAATGTTGTATATACCTTAAGAAAATGGATTTGGTGAAAGAAAGAAAAAGTCTCGTATAATGATGGTGTGTCATATGTCAAAAGTCAAGATTTACCACATAGCTTGTCACTTGAGTTGGCACATTTTGGTTAGCTATGAGGTTGTTTTTGTAGAAGATGCAATTCAACCATTACTTTCATGTACTAAGTAGACATCTATTAGCTCCAAAGATGTGTATGAAACTTTTTGCCTATTCTTATAGGTGGAAAATCAAGTATTTGTCCGAATGAGGCGGTTTTGTAGCCTTTATAGGTCTCACATGATGATGAAGATCATTCCATTTCTAATGCACATTTACATGATGCACTAGCTGTTGGGAGAGCTGACATAGAAAGGGATAAAACTGTGCCTAAATGGTTCATACAAACTTTGAGAGATACAAAATTAGATGCACATTTATTATTTCATACATGCTAAGGGTCTTATAGTGCTTCCTTTGCATTAGATTGCTATGGAATGGCTGCCTCTAGTCTTTCAGATGAGAATAAAACTTTTTCTTTTGATGAATAAGAAAATTCAAAAAATTGGATGGCTTCTGTGCAATCAAAATATGGTGCTATTATAAAGAATGGAACTTGTTCTTCATGGGATTTTGATGCTTGCAAAAAGGAAAATGGAAATAAATAGGTATACAATGTCAAATGTAAGTTTGATGGAATAGTTTAGGACTATAAGGCTAGGAGTTTTGCAAAAGGTTATGCTGAGGAGAGAGGAATTGATTTTGATGAGAGCTCTACACCCACATGCCAACTGACCTCTGTTCATAGTATATAAAGATATCAAATCAAAGATGAAGTCGAACCTTGTGCCAAGTTTTCCATAGCAAGAAGCTTTCTTGAAGAGTGCTGATGATGATACTAAGGTACCATATGTTGTGGTTCCTAAGAGGAATAAATGACATGGTGGGTCATAAAAGGAACAACAAAGAGTGCATCAGTGCATTTTAGAAAGCATTGAGTTTCACAAGAGACAGATGGATCAATGCTTTTAGAAATTAAGTATAGGTGAGGAAGAACAGGATAGGCCTATTGATATGAAGAAGGAGGCGGATGAGGGTGTATGGCTTGAAGGGTAAATAGAGTCATTATGGTTAAAGCTTAGGATCTACATGGAGTTAAAACATCGATTCTTATCAAATATCACTGAATCTAGTTGATTTATTAACTCCATATAAATCCTTATATTTCATCTCCAATGACACTATTTCCTCTTCAAGCTATACAATCTCATCCACCTCTTTCTTCTTCATATCAATATGCCTATCATGTTCTTTGCAATGCTTCCCAAAACTCATTGATGCACAGTCTTGTTCCTCATATGGCCACCATCTAATCTAGTGATCTTAGGAAGTACAACATATGGTATCTCAGTATCATCATTAGCACTCTCAAGGAAAGCTTGTTGATGCATAAAGTTTGGTACCAGATTTAACTTGATCTTAGCTTTGAGCTCTAAAAATATGAGATAATAGATTTCAAGCCTTGTGATATATAGATTGTAAGATGGAATTTCCCTTTAGAAAACTAGTAACATGCATGCTACGCATCAACATACATAAGAACGTATATGGAAAACTTCTTCATGGTTATGATCACATACATAAAACCATGCGTTCATACATATATCCAATTAGAAGTACAAACGAAGATATATAAACATGTATATAGAAAATATACCTATTTCTATACACATATCTGTATACACATACACGTTCATCTCTCTCTCTCTGTCTATCTATATATATATATATATATATATATATATATATATATATATATATATATATATATATATATATATATATATATAGATAGATATATATATGTATGTATGTATGTATATATGTATGTATGTATGTATGTGTGTGTATGTATGTGTATGTATGTATGTACATACATACACACAAACACACACACACAGATATATCTATATATGTATATATATATATATATATATATATATATATATATATATATATATATATATATATATATATATATATATATATATATATATATATATATATATATATATATATATATATATATGTGTGTGTATGTATGTATATATATACTACATACATACATACATACATACTTAAATACATACATACATACATACATACATACATACATACATATATACATACATGCATGCAAACACACATACATACATGAAAGTATAAGGTTAAATACATACATTTTATCATACAAAAAAACATACATACATAGAATATACATGCACATATACATATATACAAACATACATAGATACCTACATGAAAAGTTCAAATATATGTACATAACTTCACTCGGAAAAACTTCATGTATACATACATTCATCCATACATACATGCATGCATACATACTTATTGAGCATGAGTCTTCTTTTGATTTATTTGATTCCTTTTTCATGATTACCTACAATGATCAAATCATCTACATATAAATATATGTGCATAGTTGCTCCACCTCTTTTGTACAACAATGATTGATCAACCTTGGTTTGTTTATATCCACAACTGATCAGTAATCCACAAAATGTTGAACCTATGCTCTTAGCACTTGCTTGAGACCATGGAGTGCATTCTTTTACGTACAAACATAATCAAGTTTGATTTTATCTTCAAAAGATAATGATTGGTACATGTAGACCACTTCATCGAGCTCTCAATCTAGAAAAGCACTCTTCACATCAAATTGGCACATTTTTCAATGGCTGCTAGTGGGAATACCAATGATTGTTTTGATGGTGGTCATCTTTGCTAAAGGATTAAAGTTATCTTCATAATCTATACCATATGTTTAAGGAAACCCTTTAGCTATACATCATTATTTATAACTAGCAATGCCACAATTCGAGTGCTTCTTTAACTATTACATGCACTTATTTCCAATAACCTTCATGCCTTTCCTCCTTTGAACTATTGTCTAAGTGTTTTCTTCGTCCAAAGAAGTAATTTCTTCCCCCATGGACTTTTGTCATTCCTTGCATGTATTTGCTACTTTAAAGCATCTTGGTTTCTGAATAACTTTGTTCATATATGCACACTGCTATCCATGAATGAATCATACATAAGCCTCTACACAGCGCTATCCATGAATGAATCATACATAAGCCTCTGAATTGAATATCTTATTCTATCAAAAGTTCTTACTTTACCTTATTAATGATTCGGATGATTTTTGCGTGCCTAGGAGGTCTACCCCTTGTTTGCATCATGTTCCCCATTGCATTTTATCCACAAAAATTCATCTTCTTCAATCTTTGTGATACTATCTTTGCCTTTATTTCTTGCATCATATTTTAAACATTTTGTAGGATTATCTCCTTTCCATGATGATTATCGTATTGAGCTTGACTCCTTTGTTCCTATAAGACCCATGCTCTTAGTTTCTTCATTTTCTCTTGAAACCCTTCATCACAATCTTTCCCTTGCATAGATACATTTGAAGAATAGCAATTTAGAAGCTCATCATATCTACCATCCCATGGGACCATTAGCTTCTTTGTTGTGAGGTTTTAGCATCTATAAACGATTTGTTTACATGCATATCCAATGGAAATACATCTTTCTTATCTATCCTTGAGTTTACTCCTTAGTTCCCTTGGTATCAAGACATAGTAAGTAAAACAAAATTATCTCACGTGGGACACATCTATCTTTTTTATAAACAAAGCCTCACATGGCGTTGAAGCATGTATAACTTATGTAGGTGATTTGCTCATGATGTATATGGAAGTAGTTGCTACATCTACCCAATATAAATTTGGCATTCCTATCTCCTTAATCACATCCCAATCACATTGTTCATCCCAATCAATGCCTCTTTGGCTTGATTGAGTCCAATGCTTTCAGAAACATCTTCACACACACGCATACTTGGTGCTTATGTCTTGAACTTGAACCTTCTTAGCAAACACTCTCCCCCCAATATAGTGATAGTGTACCTCTATGTGCTTGCTCCTAGCATGGAACATGGGGTTGGGAGATAGGTACAAACTAATCATATTATCATACATGATTGGACCTTAATTGACTTGAAAATCTAGTTCAACAATGACCTTCTTGAGCCACATAAGCTTAAATGTTACTTGTGTTAAAGCTCTATATTTGGCTTTTGTAGAAGATATGGAAACTGAATGTTGATTCTTTGTCATCCAAGAGATGCCCTTTCCACAAAGCATCACTACATATACAATTATACTTCTTTTATCTCCTTTGGATTTTGCCAAATCAATATTTGTATATGCTTTCATGTTAAATTCATCTTCAAAAGGAGAGGAAAGGAAATTATTAAGGTATCCTTTAGATCGGAGTATTATTGTAGTTGGCGATAGATGTGAAACCCTAGGTGTGTGCATGAATTCGGATAGCACAACTCTATATGCCATGTGAGGCTTTGTGATAGTGGCATAATTCAAAAAGCCCACTATAGACCTGAATAAGAGTGGATTCCTCAATTTCATTACCTTCCATTGATGTCATTTTTATGTTTATGTTCATTACCTTCCATTGATGTCATTTTTATGTTTATGTTCATTAGGTTTCTAAATGTTTTTAACCTTGAGTCCATATTTCTTCAAGACATCTAAGATATACTTTCTCTACTTACAACAAATACCATTATCCTTATATATGACTTCAATACCTAAGAAACGTCTTGGTTATTCAAATTTTGAGATCTTAAACGCCTTTCAAGGCCTTCCCATGATGTCCTTGATGCCTTCTTCATGATCACCTACAATAATTAACTTATCTACATACATACATATGTAGATAGATGCTTCACCATTTTTTTTTTATCAATGATGGATTTGCTTTGCTCAGACTGTATCCAAATCTCAATAGGTACTCTACAAGCCATTGATCCCATGCCCTTGGAGTGTGCATGAGACCATAGAGTACTTTCTTTAACATGCAAAACATATTCATCTCACATTTTATCTTCAAACCCTAATTATTACTCCACCTACACTAGTTCCTCTAGATCTCTATTCACAAAAGATTCTTCAAATCAAGCTGATACATGTTCTTATGCTTGATTGTTGGAATTGCAATAACAGTGCTATGGTAGTCATCTCAACCATACAAATGAATGTTTCCTCATAATCTACTCCATATGTCTTAAAAAAACGTTTAGCTAGAACCTCTCACTCTCTCTCTTTGTCTCTCTCTCTCTCTCTCTCTCTCTCTTTCTCCCTCTTTCTCTCTCTCTTTCTCTCCCTCTCTTTGTTTGCCCTTATTCTCTCTCTCTCTCTCTCTCTCTCTCTCTCTCTCTCTCTCTCTCTCTCTCTCTCTCTTTCTCTGTCTCTCTCTTTGTCTCTCTCTCTCTCACACTCTCTCTCTCTCTCTCTCTCTCTCTCTCTCTCTTTGTGTGTGCATGTGTTACGTTTGTGTGAATGCCTAGGTCCACAACATTATCCTAACACAATGGTACAGGAGAAGCTTCTTTCTTTTGTGTTCACATCCATTATGTGATGCTTTTGCATTGCATGCAACTTGCTAACATGGCAAAAAACATTGGTAGATTCTAAGACACATGGCATGAGAAATGTTAAGACACATGACATGACACATGGCTCTTGATGCCATTGTATCAAAAGCATCGCATAAGTGATGCTTGGATTTCTTTCTATGAAGGAGTATCATTGTGGCCCCCATTCTCATGTAGTGCTACTTCCCTCTTTGTCTTGCTCAAGACGATTTTTTCCCTTACTCTTGATCAAATTCTCCATTTAATCCTCTTCGTTGTCTTCGTCTAAACCTACCTTGATTGCTACATCTACCTCTTCCTTTACCAACATAATATAATTGTCCCTCATTGCCCTTGTACTTTGAAGCTCCAATGCTATCTCCTTAGTGACCATCAAGGCCACTAGTATTGTAATATCATAGTGCCTATTGTTGATATATTTAGGTAGTGATGTGTGTGAACACACTAGGACCGCCGGGGCACTTTTTTACCTCTTTAGGAGGTTTTTTTTCCCCGGCTTGTATATACGTCTATTGCCCTAATGGGCTACTTATCTTTGTACATTCTCTAGTAATACATTCAGTATTGTGTGTTGTGCTCCAAGCTTCTTCTTCTTCCTTGTGCTGTTCGCGTGCTTGCACAGATGTCTAACTCCAACAATTGGTATCAGAGCAGGTCGTCGCTTCATCTAGGGCGCCGTCGACACTCCTCCGTTTGCAGTCTCAGATTCGCATGAAATTTGGTGAGCATACTCAGGGTGTTTCAGAGATCAAAACAGCTTCGCTATGTTGTGCCAAAATCGTGATCTGAGCTCGTTTCGGCCTCCGAACGCACTATCGTAGCGCTTGTGCAGGCTATTTCGTCTTTTAGTGCCAAAGGTATATACCAGTTTCTGTTCACTAGTTTAAGCGTCTCGAAGTCTGCTACATGTCTAGCAGAACTCGTCTGGGTAGTTCCATTCAACTTTTTGAGATACAGTGAATTTTCTGCATCAAGGTATTTTAGTCACTGGCCATGGCTGAAAGTAGTGATGTATTCCGTATGTTGGCTGTTGAGGATAAGTTGGATGGTACCAACTACCCATTATGGGCTTATATGATGCAACATGTATTAGTTGCAAAAGGACTGTGGAACATTGTGCAGGGTGTTGAAAGACGTCCTGTTACACGTGCAACTACAGGTACTACAAATACAGGTGTTGGAGGTGCTAGAGCTGATCAAGATGGTGTCGAAGATGATATTGTGCAGATTCCTGTTCATGCTGATGTTTCTGTTGCACCTACTACAGAGCAGATTCGCCAGGATGGAAGAGATGCCCAGGCACATGCATTGATAGCTTTGTCTGTTAAACGTGCCATTATTCCTCACATTCGCTCTTGCAGAACAGCAAAGGATGCTTGGAATACACTTACCACATTGTACGAAGCTAGGAATGAGGCTCGTGTTGCTTACCTCCGAAAACAGTTGGAGAGTGAGCACATGAATGAAGGTGATTCTATGAACAATTTCCTAACGAAAATCAAAGATTTGAAGGAACAGTTGATTTCTGCTTATGAGGTTATACCAGATAGCTCACTTGTGCAAACCGTTCTGAATGGTCTTCCTGACTCATATCAAAGTTTTGCTTCTACTCTTTGGTTGATGATGAAAGGCAATCCAAATGCCTTATCATTTGAGGAGTTAGTCTCTGTTCTATTGCACGAAGATTAGTCCAGGCAGAACAGGTCCATTATGCGAGTTGCAGATCAAGCTTTCCTGGCTAGTCAGAAGGACAAAGGAAAATGGGGCTCTTCTACTAGTAAGCAGAAATCTGCAAATGCTGCACAATCGAAGAACGAGCATAAAGATGAGAAGAAATCAGAAAAGTAGAAATTGTTTTGCAAGTACTGTAAAGGAAATGATCATATCATAAAGAACTGCCCAAAACTGGCTGCTAAAGAGGCAAAGAAGAAAGAGGCTAGAATGGTTGTTGCAGAGGCCTCTACACCAAAAAAGAGTCTGCAAATCTTGTGCAAGAAGAAGAATGGGCTTTTATTACTGTCTGCAGTTTTGACCCATCTTCTCATGATCAGTGCATGTCTGAAGTAGACTCAGATGTTTGGTATTTTGACAGTGGGGCAACCAAACATATTACCTTGCAGTGCAGTTTCTTCTCTTCACTCGAGCCTGCCCCTATAGGGAATACTGTTACATGTGCCAACAATTCCTCTTATCGTGTTATGGGAGTTGGTAAGATCATTTTGACTACAGCTGATGGTAGTTCTTTCACTTTGTTAGATGCTTTATTTATGCCAGGGATCAAAAAGAACCTGTTATCAGTTTTTGCATTAGCCAAGATTGGCTTGGTTGTGAAATTTGTTGATGACAGGTGTACAGTTCATGATATGTCAAATGGCGATGTGATTATTGCTTCTGGCATTTTATGTCGTGGGCTGTATAAGCTCATAGACTATGAAAGATCTGTAAATGATTTGGCATGTGCAGTAAATGATTCTCAGGCTAAGTCAGATGCAAAGCTTTGGCATGCACGCTTTGGTCATCTGAATTTTGCTAGTTTGCTACGCCTGCAGAAATCTGAAATGGTGTCCTCTTTGCCCAAACTTGAGGCACCTGGAAAACATGTTTGTGAAGGCTGTATTTTGGGCAAAATGCAGCATTCCTCCTTTCCAAAAGATGGTTCAGTTCGGGCTACGTAGAAATTGCAGCTTGTACATAGTCATGTCTGTGGTCCTATGCAGACACCTTCTTTTGGAAATTACCTTTACTTTGTGACTTTCATAGATGATTTTTCCAGGCATGCATGGGTATATCCACTCAAAGAAAAGTCCGAAGTGTTCATGTGCTTCAAACAGTTTTTGGTTTTGGCTAAAAATCTGTCAGCATGTAAAATGGGCACCCTCCATTTTGATCGAGGGGGGGAATATATGTCTTCAGATTTTAATGCATTTCTGGCTGAACGTGGGATAAAACACCAGTGCACAGTGCCATATACACCTCAACAGAATGGAGTTACTGAACAAAAGAACAGGTCACTCATGGAGATGGCGAGGTGCATGGTCAAGAGTTAGGCTTTACCACATAGTTTCTGGCTTGAGGCTATCATGTGTGCAACATATCTACTGAACAGGTGTCCCACTAAAGCGATGCAATCTATCACTCCATATGAGGCTTGGCATGACCGCAAGCCATCTGTTGCTCATCTGCGTGTTTTTGGTTGTTTGGCATATGCACTAGTGCCTGAACAACATCGCAGAAAATTGGATGATAAGGCAGTAAAATGTATTTTTGTTGGGTATAGTTCTGAAAGTAAATGCTATCGTCTGTATCATCCACAGACCAAACGCATTCTGGTTAGCCGTGATGTTGTATTTGTGGAAGATGCTATTCAGCCATTGCTTTCATGTACTAAGGAGACATCTATTAGCTCCAAAGACATGTATGATACTTTGATGCCTCTTTTTACAGGTGGACAGTCTAGTGCTGGTCCTAATGAGGCAACTTCTCAGCCTTTGCAAGTTTCATATGATGATGCAGATCATTCCATTTCTGATGCAGATTTACATGATGCACTTGTTGATGAGAGAGCTGATATTGAGCAGGAAAAAACTATGCCAAAATGGCTGGTGCAGACTTTGCGTGACAGCAAATTAGATGCACCATTGTCATATCATACTCGTTCAGGCTCTCATAGTGCCTCCTTTGCATCATATTGCTATGCTATGGCTGCGTCTAGTCTCAGTGATGAGAATGAGCCTGTTTCTTTTGATGAAGCACAGAATTCAGGAAATTGGATGGCTGCTATGCAATCTAGAATATGATGCTATAATGAAGAATGGTACATGGTCTTTATGTGACTTGCTTCCAGGCCAGAAGGCCATTGGCACTAAGCGGGTATACAAGCTGAAGCGTAAACCTGATGGTATAGTTGACAGGTATAAGGCTAGTCTTGTTGCAAAGGGTTATGCGCAGGAAAGAGGCATTGATTTTGATGAGACCTTTGCACCTACATGCCGTATGACTACTGTTCCGAGCATTTGTGCATCAGTTGGACATTAAAACAACATTTTTGAATGGTGACTTGCATGAAGAAGTGTATGTTTTTCAGCCCCGTGGCTTTGTGCAGAAAGGGCATGAAAACTAGGTGTGCAGGTTAAAGAAGGCATTATATGGTTTAAAGCAAGCACCACGTGCTTGGTATGAGAAGATACATGCCTATCTGATTACACATGGTTTTGAGAACACTCCAACTGAAAGCACCTTATATGTTAAACGTGCTAATGATGTACTTATGATCATTGTTGTCTATGTTGACGACATGCTGCTCACTGGTCCTATTGAGAAGCATATTGCTGATTTCAAGGCTGATTTGCATGCCTCATTTGAGATGTCTGATTTGGGGAATTTGCATCACTATTTGGGCATTCAGTTTATGCAAGTTGATGGTGGAATGGCTTTGTGTCAAACGAAATATATTGACACATTATTGCAGCGTTTTGGCCTAGAAGACTGTAAGCCTATTGCCACTCCTATGGAGACAGGTTTACGATTGAGTCTTCATGATGCTGGAGATGCATTTGATGCTGTTCTCTATCAGCAGGCTGTTGGATGCTTGATTTACTTATGCATTACTCGGCCAAATATTCAGTTTGTTGTCTCATAGATGAGCAGGTTTATGCATTGCCCAGGAATCACGCATTGGAAGGCGGTTAAGCGCATCTTTTGCTACTTGAGTGCTACTCGGCTACTTGGGTTGTTTTCTCCCAAGGGGGGATCACTACCGCCAGATTTGCATGCTTTTTCTTACTCAGATTGGGCTGGTTGCTATGACACTCGTGTGTCCACTAGTGGTTTTTGCTTTATGCTTGGTAGCTCATGTATATCTTGGTTGAGCAAGAAGCAGCCTACTATGGCCACTTCGAGTTGTGAGGCTGAGTATAGGGCAGCTTTCACAGCGACTGTTGAGTGTGTGTGGCTCAGATGCCTTATGGTTGATTTGGGTGTTGGCCAGTCTTCTGCCACCACCATCTTCACTGACAGTCAGAGCGCATTGGCAGTTGGGAGGAACCCTGTGTTCCATGCTCGCACTAAGCACATTGAGGTGCATTATCACTATGTCAGGGAGAGGTTCTCTGCTGGGGAGATCATCTTGGCATATGTGCCCACGCAGGAGAACATTGCAGAGCTTTTCACGAAGGCTTTGCCTAGGGAGAAGTTTGAAGCTTTCCGCAAAGCTTTGGGCTTACTTCCATTTGTGGAGTGATTTCCACATAGCTTGGCACTTCCTTATACATGAGTGCCAGCTCCTTGTTCACCGCATCACTCCCAGGGGGGATTCGTTGATATATTTAGGTAGTGATGTGTGTGAACACACTAGGACCGCCGGGGCACTTTTTTCCCTCTTTAGGAGGTTTTTTCCCCCCGGCTTATATATACGTCTATTGCCCTAATGGGCTACTTATCTTTGTACAGTATACATTCAGTATTGTGTGTTGTGCTCCAAGCTTCTTCTTCTTCCTTGTGCTGTTCGCGTGCTTCCGTAGACGTCTAACTCCAACACCTATGTAGGAAACTTTTACCTTTTGTACCAAATATATATGTTGGTTTTGGTTAATCTATAGAAGCACCTCAAAGTCAGCTATAGGTTTAGGAGAGCTCGGAGGGTAGTTCAATTCATGTTTTCAAGATACAATAATATTTTTGCATCAATGTAGTTAGTTAGTGGCCATGGTTGAAAGCAAGGATGTATTCCATATATTGGTTATTGAGGACAAGTTGGATGGCACGAATTATCTGTTATGGGCATATAAGATGCATCATGTATTCATAACGAAAGCGTTGTGGAATGTTGTCTAACATATTGAAAATCTTTCTAGTACACTTATGAATATAGTTACTGAAGGTCATGCAGATGATACTGAGGATAATGAAATTTAGATTCCTATTTACATTATAGTTCCTATTGTACCTATTGCACAATAACTTTTTTAGAATGGTTGAGATGGTTAGGCATATGCATTGATATATTTTTCTATTAAATGTGTCATTATCCCTCACATTCTCTCTTGCTAGATAGCAAAGGATGCTTAGGATAAACTTACAACCTTACACTAGGCAACAAATGGGGCTCATGTACTTACTTCCAAAAAGAGTCTAAGAGTGAGTAGATGAATAAAGGAGATTCCATGGACATGTTTTTGACAAACATCAGATATTCGAAGGAGAAGTTCATTTCTACTGAGCAACTCTTGCTAGATAGTTCACTTGTTGTGACTATTCTTAATGGAATTCCAAATTCATATTAGAGTTTTCTTTGTATTCTTTGAATCATGATGAAAGGAAATCCAAATGACCTAAAATTTGAGGAGTCACTTTTTATTTTGTTGTAAAAATATCAGTCCATGTAGAACATTTCTATCATGTGTATTGGAAGACAAAGAGGGGAAGAAAACATAAAAATAGAAACAATTTTACAACTATTGTAAGCGAACGATCATGTCTTTTAAGTTCATTAAGGATTTTCCAAAAGTGTCTACAAAAGAGGAAAACATGAAAGTGGCTAGAATTATTGGAGATGCATCTACACCTAACAAAGAATTTAATAATGTTGTTAAGATTGAAGAATGGGCATTTAGTATTGTTTGCAGCTATGACCCATCTTCTTATGAGTAGTGTATGTTTGCACTAGCATCAGATGTTATGTAATTCGATAAAGGGGCAATCAAACATATTACCTCAGAGCTTAGTTTCTTTAGTTCACTTGAGCTTGTCCCTACATGGAATATTGCCACATGCCCTAACAACTTCTAATATCTTGTAATGGGAGTTGGTAAGATAACTCTAACTATTGTTGATGGTAGTTCTTTCACATTCTCAAATGCTTTTTATGTGCCAAGGATGAAGAAACAACTATGTTAATTTTAGCATTAGCCAACATATGCTTGGTTTTCAAATTTTCGGATCACAAATGTACAATTCATTATCTCTCAAATGGTGATATTCGTATTGCTTTTAGAATTTAATGTTGTTGAGTATATAAGCTCATAGACTTTGAAAACTTTGTAAATGATTCACCGTGTGCACTACAACATTCTCAAGCTATCTCGGATGAAATGCTTTGGAATGCATGATTTGGTCATCTGAAGTCTGCTAGTTTTCTATGTCTACAGATATGTAAACTGGTGTCCTCTCTATGTAGAACTTGAGGCATCTTGTAAGCATTTCTATGAAGTCTGTATTCGAACATAGCATTATTCCTTCCCTAAAGATGGTTCACTTCGAGATGCTCATAAAAATATAGCTTACTCATAATGATATCTATGGTCCTATGCAAACACCTTCTTTTGGGAACTACCTTTACTTCGTGACTTTAATATATGATTTTCTAGGAATGTATGGGTGTATACATTTGAATAAAAGTCCGAAGCGCTTACGTGCTTCAAAACAAAATTGGTTAGGGATGAAGTTCTATCACTATGTAAATTAGGCACCCTTCATTCTAATCTAGAGGGGACTACATGTCCTCTGATTTTAATTGACTTTTGGGTGAGTGTTGGATAAAATATCAGTCTGGAATGTTGTATATACCTTAGAAAAATGGATTTGATCAAAGAAAGAAAAACTCTCGTATGGAGATGGTGTGTCATATGGTAAAAATTCAAGCTTTACCACATAGCTTGTCACTTGAGTTGGCACATTTTAGTGATGTATGAGGTTGTTTTTGTAGAAGATGCAATTCAACCATTACTTTCATGTACTAAGTAGAAATCTATTAGCTCCAAAGATGTGTATGACACATCTTGCCTATTCTTATAGGTGGAAAATCAAGCAGTGGTCCGAATGAGGTGGTTTTGTAGCCTTTATAGGTCTCACATGACGATGAAGATCATTCCATTTCTAATGCACGTTTACATGATGCAGTAGCTGTTGGGAGGGCTGACATAGAAAAGGATAAAACTATGCCTAAATGGTTGGTGCAAACTTTGAGAGATACCAAATTAGATGCACATCTATCATATCATACATGGTTAGCGTCTTATAGTGCTTCTTTTGCATTAGATTGCTATGGAATGGCTGCCTCTAGTCTTTTGGATGACAATGAATCTTTTTCTTTTGATGAAGTAGAAAATTCAGAAAATTTGATGGCCTCTATGCAATCAAAATATGATGCTATTATAAAGAATGGAAGTCGTTCATTATGGGATTTTCATGCATGAAAAAAGTAAAATGGAAATAAATAGGTGTACAATGTCAAATGTAAGGTTGATGGAATAATTTAGGAGTATAAGTCTAGGCTTTTGGCAGAAGGTTATGCTGAGGAGAGAGGAATTGATTTTGATGAGCACTCTACACCCACATGCCAACTGACCTCTGTTCATAGCTTCTGGGCACTTTATGATCATCATGGTTGGGATGTACATTAGTTGGAAAATTAAACTATATTTTTGAATGGTGATTTACATTCAGAATATGTATTTCAACTATGTTGTTTTTTGCAAGAATGGATATAAAGACAATTATGGAAGTTCGAAAAGGAATTATGTGGTTTGAAGTAGACACAACATGATTGGTATGAAAAGATACATGCCTGCTTGATTACACATGGCTTTGAGAATAGCCTGGCTAAGAGAATTGTATATATTAAGCATGTAGATGATGTACTTATGATCACTATTATGTATGTTGATGACATGTTTCTCACTGTTCATAATGAGAAGTAGATTGCTGAATTTAAGCCTGATTTGCATGCCTCTTTTGAGATGTCAGATTTGGGGCATTGAATCATTATTTGGGAATTTACTTTATGCAACTTGATGTGGGAATAGATTTTTGTCAAATAAAATATATTGACACATTATTATAGTGTTTTGACTTTGAGTATAGCAGACGTATTGCCACTCCTATGGAAAGAGGTTTACGGTAGAATCTTCATGATGTTGGAGATTGATTTGATGTTGTTATCTATCAGAGAGGTATTAGATGATTGATTCTCAATCTCGACTTGTTGCTATCACACGTGTCCATGAGTGGTTTTTGCTTCATTTGGTAGACAATGGATATCTAGGTTGGGCAAGAACTAGCCTATTGTGGCCTCTTCTAGTGGTGAGCTGGAGTAGAAGCCAACGTTCATAGTGACTATTGAGTGTGTGTGGCACAAATGGATTTGGAATGATTTGGGTGTTGGTTAGCTTCGACTACCACCACCTTCACTTATGGTCACAACACATTGGTAGTTCCAAAGAACTCTGCGTTCCATGCTTGCACAAAACATATTGAGGTATACTATCATTATGTGAGGATGAGGTCCTCTTTTGGAGAGATCACTTTGGCATATGTGCCCACACAAGACAGGATTGTAGACCTTTTAGCAAAGGATCTACTTAGGGAGGATTTTGGAGCTTTCCACAAAATTTCGGGTTTACTTCCTATTGTTCATAATTCTATTTTCACATAGCTTAGCACTTTTTTATACATGAGTGCCAAAGGGTATTTGTGGATTTATTTTAGTAGTGATGCATACGAACACACTTAGTACAATCGAGGCACATTTTTCAGTCTTTAGGAGGTTTTTTTGCTGACTTGGTATAGAGGCATATAGCCCTAACAAGTTACTTATCTCTTTGCATTCACTTGGTTATTCATTGAGTTTCTTTTTTTGTGCTCTAGTCTTCTACTTCTTCGTTGTGTTGTTCCTCTTCTTTTGCATACCTCAAATTCCAACAAATAGTTGTGAAAAGTCTAGAAGATTATCTCTTACATATACAATAGTGGTGAAAGCCTTCAACCTCTCATCATCCCTTCTCCCATTTAATGTGTATGTAACTAGGTCATTATCTTTTATGTGAAACCATCTTAGGGATCCTAATGCAACAATCATCTCTTTGATCTTAAGAATGTAGCTATGAATGCTGCTACTAGGTGTCTGCCTAAGATTGATGATTTTTCTAATTCGATCTTCCTAGTCTTGGTCAATTATGTTGAGATAGGATGAAGATAAGTCTCTTATCTCTATTACTCCATTCTCTGAAGATTGAGAATTGATTAGGAGTTGGAGTAACCCCTAATTTAGTCCTTGCATATACTAAACTAGGCACTCTAAACTTCCATGGTTGATAGTTGTTCTTATGTAAATTTTCAATCTAGGTTCTATATTTTGACATGGTGTCCTCTAATACACTCTCCTAATGCTCTTTGAAGAAGGAAGAGTGATATGAAATGACAAATGTACCTCTTTACTCCAAGAGTATCAAAGTAAATGTGATTGATTCCTTACTTCTTTACTAGGAGGCTTCCTTTTATTGTTTATGTTCCTTTGAACTCAAATCAACGGATCCTTTTCTTTTAATGCTTTCAACATTTTGAATCATAACGGCCTCACATCTATACTCAGAGATACCTCTACTCACTCAAACTACTAGTTCTCAAAGTTCCTATGGAATAAACCCGAGATTTTTGTCCACTAAAACAAGACTCCAAAAAATTTAATGCAAGGTATCCAAATTCAAATATCTACTCCTATAGAGAGAACCACTGCCTCCAAGAAAGTCGACTCACTACCTTCATTAGAAAAACTCATAGTGACAACTCTCGAGTCCTAACATGTTTTGCATCAAAATAAATAGAGGAAAGATCATAGGTTTGAGGAAATTTGAGAAAACCTTCTTTTCTCTGTAAAAAACAAATATTATAAGAAATTGATACCACATGAGGGGGAAACTCTAATCTACACTTAGAGTTACGTAGCTCCTTGATTGTCAAAAACAAAGGGTGAGATATGGTTACCACAAATTGTGAAAAATCCTTGAGGCTTGCTTAGCAATGGTCCACTAGATTATTCAAACTTTGGAGTGATAACACAAATAGGATCTCTTTAATTCAGAATACTACTGTGTTTATACAGCTTGGAGGGAAAAAATTTCCTAAAAGGTATGATGCCTTTTTTTGTAGAAAATAGAATCTTGATATGCGCATAAAATTGATCCATATATTTATACTAAATTTGATATTTGAAAATGCAGAAACCTTATTAGTTATTCATGGAAGAGTTTACAACAGGTTTCTATTATACACATATAGAAACGATTTAATGTTGCTCGGAAATTCGGGAAACAACCTGAAATTACGAATGTAAGGCATCCACTGGGTAATATCAAGATCTTAAATTATGTAGTTTCTGACTGAATACATAATGTTAATTGTTAAATGCTTGCTTCAATTTGAATTTGGACTATGGATCGAAGGTTCATGGCAATTAAGAAAAAAAATCATAATTTTATAGCAATATAATCAGATTATTATCGGGGCGGTTTGTTCTAGATTTTAATATAAAGGATATTTCCTATATAACACATTACTATTTCATGCTCATCATTAGAAATGGAACTTTTCCAGCTGGAAATTTTTCTTTTGCGCTTTGAAAATCCAAGAGCATTTGGAGATTAATTGCAAATAATCTCACTACGTTCATCAATGTTTTAGCTGAGTTATTTTTATCCACTACAAAGTTTGATGGAAAACTTTATGAAGTATAACTTCGAGAAATACTTAAAACTTTGGCATTGCTTAACACTTTCGTATTTGTTAATTTTGGGAAGTAATATGAGAAGGAACTTGAAATGATGATATTATGGGGCAATATATTGTTGTTTTGATCGATACTATTGTGATCTATTGCCTAAGCTTTAAGCTTGAATGATGATAGTATGGTGCGATATGAGAATTACTATTCTTTTAATCATCAAGTTTTAATATGCATTTAGGATGATCTATATATTATTCTTTGGTTTCTATTTAATTCAATATTTGATACGCGTATGGGATGCTCTATATACCTATTCTTTGTGTGTGTGTTTTTTTTTAATGTCTGTGTTTTGGTTCTGTTTTGTTTTGCAGGGGAAATGCATAACGTACATGAATCCGCCCATTGAAAATCAGAGAATCTAGTTTTTTTGTTTTTTGTTTTCTTTTTTTTTTTTTGTGTTTCTAATCTTCCCTTGAAACTACTTCTATGTTTCTACAATTTTTGAAAACGCTTTGAATGCTTTAATAACTTGTAATATTTTAGGATCGACATTAATATCTGTTATCGTGGATAACACTTTCTTGGTTTAATTTTAAAATTAAAATCAATACATTTTAACACGAATTTTAATAATATATTCATTTGTTTGTGGCTTTTGTATATTCAATTATAATTAAGATCTCTTGGTAGAGCTATATTCAGTTATAATTAAGACCTCTTACTAGAGCTATACTCAGTTGTAATCAAGATCTCTTGCTAGAGATTTATTGGAATCCTCTTGTCATACTATTAGACTTATGTGAAAGTCGATGAAAAAACAATTGGTAAACTGAAACTGGCTCGCCTACTTAAATTATATTTTTTTACTCACAATCGTATCCAGACATGGTTCTTATTTAGAACATCAATTTTATGGTATCCAACATCCTTTCACTACAAGAATAAAAGGAGCACAGTGATGCCCCCTATCGAAAAAAGGGGACAGTCGCTTATGGGATGCTCCCATTAGATAGCATCGCATATGCGACACTACAAAAGAGAAATTAAAAAACTAAATCGAGCTCATCAAATAAGCGATGTAGAGGGTCACGTACGCGACACATCCTGTTGCCATTGTTATGAGTATCGATGCTTAGCGAGGCTTATAGGGATGATTGCAAACAAGGTGCAATGCTACAACGTCACATAAGCAAAGCTCCACAAATTTGAAAAAAAAAAAGATTGATTTCTCCCGGTGCATTTGTGCCGAGATCAAGTGAGAGAGCAAGAGCAAATGAGCAACCAAACAAGAGAACGAGAGAAAATGAGAGAGAATGACTGGACAAGAGCAAACGAGCAAAGGAGAGACCTAATGAGAAAAGGTACATGCACATACATACACACATATGCATACACATGCATGCATACATGCACATGCACATACATGCAGACATATGCATACACACATGCACACATATACACATATACACACACATACATATACACATATACACACACATAGACATATACCCATGCACATACACATATAGATACTTACACATATACATACACATGCATATGCATACGTACATAGACACACGTATACACACACATACACATAAATACACACATGCATAAACACACATACACACATATACACACACATACATACACACATATACACACATACATAAATGCACACATATATGATATGCATACACAGACATTTACAAATGCACACATATGCATACACACACATACACATATAGATACTTGCAGATATACACATTCAAATATACATATAGATACTTGCACATATTCATACACACAAATAGACACACACACATACACTCACATGTATACAAACACACATGTGCATACACATGTATATGCATACATACATAGGCACATGTATACACACACGTGCACATACACACACATATGCATACACACACATGTGCATACATACATGCATTCATACACACACATGCATATGTATACATACATATAACACATACATATGTATATATACATAAACACAAGCACATACACACACATACACATATGCACATACACCTACAAGTACTGACATACACACACATAGACACACATATACACTCACATGCATAAACACACTTACATGCATACATACATATACACACATAAGCATACACATATAGGCACTTGGACATATATATACACACATGCACATGCACATATAGATACTTACACACACATAGACATGCATATATATACACATACACATACAAATACTTACACATACATACACACACACACATACACTCACATGCAAACATACACTCATATGCAAACATACGCACATGCATACACATGCATATGCATACATACATACACACATGCATACACACACATGTACATACACACAAATATGCACATATATATGCACATACACTCGCATGCATACATACACACACATGCACATACATACATACATATGTATACACACACATACATAAATACACACATACATAAATGCACACATATGCATAAACACACATACACATATAGATACTTGCACATATACCTACACACAAATAGGGACACACACACATACACTCACATGCATACATACACACACATGCATACACATGCATATGCATGCATACATAGACACATGTATACAAACACATGCACATGCATACACACATATGCATACACACACATACATTCACACATAATATGCACATATACGCACAAAAATGCACTACAAAAACACATGCATACACACACATACGAATAGATGCATACACACACATACAAAATTATGCATACATATGCATATACATAGGTATACACATACAACACACACACAACATACATAGACATATACATACACACATGTGCATAAATACTCTTATGCAATCATACACACACATGCATATGTATATATACATACATTAACACAAGCACATAGACACACATACAAATATAGATACTTACAAATACATACACACACTTAGACACACACACACATACACACACATACACTCACATGCATACATACACTCATATGCAAACCTACACACATATTCATACACATGCATATGCATACATACATATACACATGCATACACATATACACATACAAACACATGCATGCACACACATATAGAAACATGCATACACACATACACATACATATACACACATGCACGTACATACACAGACATATACATATAGACCCATGTGCATAAATACTCATGCATTTGTATACATACATACATGCATGCATGCATACACACACATGCATACACAACACACATACATACACTATACATGCATATGCACGCACACATACATACGTGTATACACACACACACACACATATACATACACCCATATATATATATATATATATATATATATATATATATATATATATATATATATATATATATATATATATATATATATATATATATATATATATATATATATATATATATATATATATATATATATATATATATATGTGTGTGTGTGTATGTATATATATATATATATATATATATATATATACATACATAGACACACATAGATACACGCACATACACATACACACACATACATACATATGCATACACAATGCACAATATATATATATATATATATATATATATATATATATATATATATATATATATATATATATATATACATACATAGACACACATAGATACACACACATACACATACACACACATACATACATATGCATACACAATGCACAAGCATATGCATACATACATACATACATACATACATACATACATACATGCATACACATACATACACACCCACATACACATACATACACACCCACATACACATATGGCAAATCTTGAATGATGATTAAAGAAGAATCGTAATAAATAATTACTGATGATAGATGATGATTATTGATGAATATGATGATGATGATTATGATTATGATGATGATTATGATTATGCTGATGATGATGATTGATAATGATTGATGATAATAAAAGATGGTTTATGATGATTGATGATGATTGATGATTGATGCTTGATGAATGATTGATCATTGATGATTGATAAATGATAATGGCTGATTGATGATGATTGATCATTAATGATGAATGATGATGATTGATGACTAAAGAATGATGATGATTAATGAATGCTAATGATTAATAAATAATGATGATTGATGGATGATTATGATTTGATGAATGATGATGATTGATGACTGATTATGATTAGTGAATGATTATGATGATGATGAGTGATAATGATTGATGATGAAAATAATGATAGATGATGGTTTATGATGATGGACGTAGAGTGTGAGAAGTCCATTTAGCATCTCCATTGTCGGGATAGCATATTATGTTTTGGAAGCTATGGTACATTAGCAATCATGGCTATTCCAGCACATGATACATAGGATCTCGAATTCACATAGAAATATTGAGGTTGTAGCTTGGCTTGAGAAAGACGATTATGGTAGAAAACAGGTGAACTGTAAGCTTCGAGATTGGGTTGTTGTACCACAACGATATTGGGGTCAATCTTTTTCTGTCATATTCTTAGATGGCATTGGTGAATCTAAGACAGTAGATGAAAGTGAACTTAAGTCCACGTGCTACTAGCCACGAGAGAAAGAAATAGTCGTGGAGATGAAGTTAGAAATCTTGCGCAAAGGAGATGACATGGAGAGAAGAAGGCTGCTGTTGGCAGCTCTGGCATTTGTTGTGGTGGCACGCAGTAGAAGCATCGATAGAGACAACTGAGAGAGAGAGAGAGAGACAGAGAGAGAGATAGAGAGAGAGAGAGGAGCTACTTGCATGCTACAGACGATAGGGTCGGCGACAAAGGATACCTCAAAAGAGAGAGAGAGAGAGAGAGAGAGAGAGAGAGAGAGAGAGGAGCTGCTTGCGTGCTAGAGACGATAGGATCAACGAGAAAGGATACCGAGAGAGAGAGAGAGAGAGAGAGAGAGAGAGAGAGAGAGAGAGAGAGAGAGAGAGAGAGAGAGAGGGAGAGGTAATGGCACGCAGATAGGGATTGGGGTAGAATCAGGCATGAGAGAGAGAGAGAGACAGAGAGAGAGAGAGAGACAAAGAGAGAGAGAGAGAGAGGTTGTATTGGTTGGTGGTGACATACAAATCTGGCATGCTGTAGAGAAAGCCGAGAGAGAGAGGTTGTACTGGTCGATGGTGACAGACGAATCTAGTGTGCTGTAGAGAAACCTGAGAGAGAGAGAGAGAGAGAGAGAGAGAGAGAGAGAGAGACATGCCAATAGAAACCTTCGGATGATGTTGCACGATGAAGGTCGGTGGAGAGAGGGCTGACGTGGAGGCAGAGAGAGAGAGAGAGAGAGAAAGAAAGAAAGAAGAAAGGAGAGAGAGAGAGAGAAAGAAAGAAAGAAGAAAGGAGAGAGAGAGAGAGAGAGAGAGAGAGAGAGAGAGAGAGAGAGAGAGAGAGAGAGAGAGAGAGAATGAGAGCTCCGAAAATAAAACACAAACTTAGAACAAAAGCACTACAGAGAAAGTGTGCGCTTAATTCATCAACCATCAAAATAGGATACAGAAAAAGTCGAGAATGATGGAGACTTTCAAGTTGAACAATAAGAATATAGGATACAATAAATCTAAAGGAGGACGCATAAGAGGGTTAAAGATTGGCTATTAATTCTCAATATATGTGATTACTCTTAGCATGAAGGCATAGTTTTAAGCATGATCAATTTCTTTACATTTTACTAATGATGTTTTACCCCCCATGGATTTTTCTTGCGGATCTTCTTTGCAGGTTGTGGTTTCTCTTGATTTGAAAGTATCGATTGAAAGAATAAATGAAGTAAAGAAAAAGAGTTTGAAGACTAGAAGCAAAGTATTACCAACCCCATGGACATTTCTGTGGATCTTCTTTCCAGGTTGCAGTTGATTATTTGGAGATATTATATGAAGTGATTGCTCGATTTCTAAAGAAAAAGAGAAAAGCTATTACCGAGAAGACTTGAAGTAAAGCATTGACTGAAGACTGAAAGGAAGTAAAGCTTGAACCAAAGACCGAAGAAAAGGAAGGCTAATTGAAGACCGAAGTTGAGTCCCATGGGCGATTTCTCACACTGTAGCGGGGAGTCTACGTTATATTTGGCCGATCCGCATTATAGCAACGGCATATTGTATCACCATACCACACTGTAGCAGTTTGTTGTATCACTGACCCGAACTGTAGTGGGAGTATTTGTATTACTCAGATTTTATTGGATGACTGCAGCATTGTATCATTGAGCTTGTCTACACACCAATCTCGTGACTTTCGTGTTTTAGTGTGGTACTTGGATTTTTTTGTTCTTGACACCTATGCTCTCACGCATATGCACATTCGCTCGTCCCTTCTGAAAGGGTAGGGGCCTTACGACGATCACCACACCAGAGAGAGTGCGAGGTGCCCACCGCGTAGAAGCTGCTCATCGAATGTGGGAACGGTGCACATTAGCGGCCTGATCCAACCCCGCGTTGGCTCTTCCCATCACCTGCTTCCTTCCTAACAAGGTAGACATATCCTAGAACACGAGGCCTTAGAATACAAACTCATTGGTGATAATTTGCATAAGCAAGGATGAGATGGTTATCTGAGGATATGTATGCAGGAAAGTGAATACCTTAACCTATTGGAAGCTACACACTAGGGTGTAGGAGGAGGCCATTTTGGGCTCGATCACGTTATCAAGACCATATTATTCTCAAGAATATGGTGGCCCACTCTACATATGGATGCCCACACCTATGTCAAACGATGTGATGTATGTCAAAGGACCTAGTATTGGATACGCAAGGATGAGATGCCCCTATGACCCATGATGGGAGGGCGGGGCATTCATAAAGCGGGGAAATTATTTCGTGGCACCTATTAATCCCCGTGTAAGGAATTCCCATGTTGAGTTCACTATAGTTGCCACTATCTTACTAAATGGGTAGAAGCTAAGGCCACCAGGAAAAATGATGCATGCACCACTATTAAGTTCTTGTTTGAGAATGTCTTCACAAGATATGGACTTCCTATCGAGCTTGTAAGTTATAGGGTACTCATTTCTTAAATGAGGTTATTGAATATCTATTACAAGACTTTATGGTTATACACAAGAAATCAGCAACTAACATCCACAAGCCAATGGACAGGCTGAGAGTACTACTAGGATTTTGTGCAACATTCTCACCAAAATTGTGAACAATCACCATTCGGATTGGGATCAACAATTACACCATTCCTTGTGGGCTTATTGCATAGATTATAAAACAATGCTTAATGCTACACCATTGCAAATGGTGTTTGGTCAGAATGCCATGTTACCTTTAGACTTTTTGAACCCACACTCAAGATTGCTGAGGAGTACAAATGGACAGGTCATGAGCTTTCCTCACGAATACTTGACTTGGAACGTTTGGGGGAGACAAGAGTGCGAGCAGTAGCATGAATTTATGCTGCTAAGAAGAGATAGAAAGCCTACTTTGATGCTCATATTAAGGACAGGGGATTATGACTAGGAGATTTGGTGCTAGTTTACACCTTGAAACAACATGCCCGCAAGTTAGATAAATGAGGTTAAGGACTCATGATCATTAATAGGATATCGACTAGTAGTACGATTCAACTAGCCACTCTTGAAGGTGAAGTATTGCCTAGTTATATTAGCTCATTCTGTGTTAAGCTATATCAGGAACCTTTAACTACATACATGCTTAAACGACTAACTCTTGCCAAGAAGCGAAAGGAAGAAGAGGAAAGAATCAAACCTGAAGCCCAAGCAAAAGCTTTGGAATGCATTATGTGAATGAGACTATGAAGGAGAGGACTAGATAGAGAACCTCAATTGGTGGGTGCCCCATGATACCATCTAGCTATGTGCTAACTTGGAGGAAGAGATGTCCCTAGTATCATTGATAGGAGACCATTCATTAATATCACTCTAGGACAAGAACCCATGTGCATGGAGTCCAAGGCTCTAATTGAATCTAGTGCAGCTACGAATGCAATTCGACTCTCTCTTTGTAGGCAATATGAAATTAAGCCTCTTGAAGCCTATTTAATTGGACTAGGTGGATTAGAAAGCTCTTGCATAGGTGAGGTCAAGCTAGCAATCTCCATAAAAAATGTGACCTTAATGGTAAAACTGTTGGTTTGTCATGAGGATGATCTAATAGAACCTATGATCCTAGGCTAGGAATGGTTATACCATTAGTCGGTGAGTTTAAATCCTCGCAGAAGTGTGCTTAAGTTGGAACTTATAGGACAGTATCATGAAAGGCCCCTCCAAAGTCGACACAAAGAGGTGTTGGATGTGACAAAAGCCCCCCCAACCTTGTGCATGTCAGCACACTTTATCGAACCCACACAAGAATTACCACCCATCCTAGAATGGAAATTGGGTAGACACACAGGAATCCGATAAGTATGGCAATGTAAGAGTCAATCTTCAGATGAATGTCAACAGTCATCATTTATAGGAAAGAGTTCAATAGATCTCCCTTCTTTTCCAAAACAGTGTGTGGATACAATATGTCAACCTGGACATACTCATCGTTGCGGCACACTAGAGTGGTTTGTTAGATAACACACTCTTGCATACCCTCAACCAAGGTGGATACGCAAGGCGATTGCACCCAGTGAGTCAAACACTCTAAATCTTTAGCAACCCTCTCAGTTTCAATTGAGGCAACACATTCGGCAAATTTGGGTGACCAACTGTGTGGTGATAGCTCACTCCTAGTCTCGCGAGCTCTAGGTACCTAAAAAGTGCCTCGTTCATACTTCAATCTTAGTCAGTTCTAGGAAGACCCTTTCTGAGACAACTAGGAAAACCTACACCTTCTTTTGTAAATTCCACTTCATCTCTTCTAACCCTCTATGTGATACTGAAGTGGATCCCTAAGCCTTCAGTAGTGGCAACTACTCTGGACCCAATTCCCCTTGACCACCGACTAAGTGAAACTAAAACTCTTATTAACCACTACATGTAGATCAATTACGCACCTCACACACTCCCACTCATAGTCGAAGGATGCACCTCTCACAATTCATTTATCACCTTGTTAAAATTACACACTGAAAAGGAAGCATGTTGGTGGTGGAAAGGAATGGAGGTCTCATCTTCTTGGAATCTTAATTATTTTCCATGAATAATGTGTTTTCCTCTTCACTTCAGCTTAGGACTGCAACACCATCTATCCATCATGCATGTGGAAGGTTCTACCAGTGCAACTCTTGGACAGCCTATCATGGATTTCTCGGCTCTTCCATTTGAGAGCCTGCCTATGGCTATCCCGATAAATTTGTAGAGTTTCACAAGACCTATGCCCATTGAAGAACCCCCTTAAGGACAGACAAAAAGAGTTAGCAGCAAGGCACACTAGTTCCACGGGCTTACAGGACCCTTGGGAGATGCAAAATCCATATATGAAGCTAATCTGACATACGGTGTGAATGATTGGAGAGGCTACCAATTTTTCTCTCAACAGTTTGAGAATCTCCAGAACAGGGAATACGTCAAACCCATCTTGCAGAGGGTGGGACTCATGAATTACTTCAGTGCACCCCTTCCGAAACCAGATTTTTATCGGTGTTATTACTTAGTGGCTTCTATCAAAGAGAAGGAGTGCAAAGAATTGGAGCTTATCTTTGTAGTACCATCCTTGGTGAGTGCCCCAACTTTCAAGAAGTTTACATTCTCTTTGGACTTAATGAGGAATGCGATCAAGATTCACGATAGCCATATGCCCACAGAGAAGGATCATCTCATCCCAGAATTGATAAATCAAAGCCATGTCAATAAATGGCCCGCCATCTCTAACATCACCCCTTAGTTGACTATGCGACTAAGAATATTTCTACAACACTTTTCCTTTCCAGCACAGAAGCCACTTATATCTCACCACCATAGGGACTCAGACAATTGATATTGCCACTTATATTTAGGATCAGCTTCTATTGGCCGGGCATCGATGGCAGAAGAAGAAGGTCATTCCCGAATGTTGTGCTCTTACACGCATTATATACATGTGTCTGGCCTATGATATTGCTATCGAGAGAGCCCTCCAAGTTGAGCAATTACAACAACATCAAGCCTCCAAAAAGACCATGAGAGCCCCTCGTCAAGTCAAGCACATGCGCCGCACCATCGCATGCTTACAAGTGCCAAAATCACCATCACCTCAGCCCACACCCAAATCCTCTCCCCAACATTCTCTAGCTCAACCACAACCAACAATTCCCCCTCTCCACGTTCATCGAAGCCAATCCACCACACTCCATGAGGTTTCACATGCAGAAACCATCGTGCCTCCCACCATCATGACTACTACCACCACGATCGTAGAAGGTCCTGCAACAACTTCCACATTTGTCTCTCACTCCTTCACCTTGTGACTTATAAGCTTGGGCACTAAGGATATCAATGCGATGTTTGACTTTGAGATCCCCGATGTATTATCTAGTTATTTTCAATTTTTGGATACCCATGTTGTCTCTCAAGAAGAGCACCCAGCTTTCCCTAGTACACCATCAGAGGGAGGTAACACTGACTTTGAAAATGAAGACGACCACCGTATAGTGATAGACGAAAGGACACACTGACAATGAAGCTAGGAAGGAATAAGTACAAAAATCTGAAGCACATGTAGGGGAAGCAAGCACATATGAAGAAGAAAGGGCCAAAGCCAAAGCTTACACCATCGCCATCTGATAGCTCCACAATAATATGAATAAAATCAAGGCACGAACCAAATTAATAGAGGAACAAAGCAAAGCCATCTTGCAATAGGAATTGGTCAAGGGGGGCTTCGAAGAACTGTTCATCTCTCCTATGCATGAGCTAGTTAAATTTGTTGATGTGCTAGAAGCCTTATGATATCTACTCAGGAAGCCCTTACCAAAGTTCGACCCTCGTCGGGTTCCTTTTCTTAAATGCCCAAGTACATACATTCGTGTCCCTCTTGGCCCCATCACATTAGCACCCCCAGTGAGTTCCTCCACGATCGACTTGACTGTAGGAGAACCTTCCTATGTATATACCCATACCGAAAGCTTCCCCACGCACCCTATGCCAACCCTATCCTCCCCTGATATTTTAGATAGCCCTGAGGTTCGTATTACTTCCCCCGTTTTTTTTGGCCCCCTCAATCTAGCCCCATTCGGACTACTGCTCCCATTCCCCCTGTTTCCATTCCACCTATTATGACACCACCCATCATTTTCCCACCCCCTCATGTACCACTAATCTCTTATACTCCTTTACGGTCTCCACACAACAAATATCCTTGTATGCTTCTTTCACGTCCTTTTTGTAGCCCTGATCTACACCTTTTTTGTTTGCAAGACCCTCTTCGAAACTTCAGCCCCAAGTCCCTTTCTTATGGCCACCAAGTACACCACCTCACTCACCTCTCACCACAAAATTGCACCCACCACCATGCACCATAGCACCAACATTAATCTTTCATGTTGCAATCACTCAAAGTTCCACTAGTGACATGGACATCTCACCCGCCGCTTCCCCAGATGCACAATTACATGCATCCACCACATCACATAGCACATCTCACATGTCACCTATTTGCAGGTCATTTCCATCACTTGCTACTGCATCCACTATCCCTACCCCTACTCCCACTCCTATTGCATTACAAACCACCTTGCATGTCACATTCCCCACCCTTGCATCATCTTGATCATCCACTGTTGATGGTGCTTCCAACAAATGATACAGTGTCTGCAACAAATTAATGTAGAATATTCATCGCTCGGGCAACAACATGCCGCCCCACAATGGACTACACAGGAATTTCAAGTACATTTGGATGCACTCACCATGCAGAATCAGGATCATAACCTAAAGTATCAAAACTTGGAAACTGAATATATTAAACATCAGCAAACTTTTGAAGCTCAAGTTCAAGAATGCATGAAAGAAGTGGAATCACAATTGGATGTTTACTTGATGAGAAATGCCGAACTTCCTCATAACATGGTGCTTCTTCGCTGACACCTCAACGCTGCAAAGGAGGAAAATCAACATCTGCAATTGCAGAATCGTGAGAATTTTGAAGCTACATTGGACAATCTGGATATGCCTCTTAGTCCGTCTTGCTTTCAAGCCGTTCACCTTGAATCAATTCAGATCCTCTTGGAACACCATGCATGTGTGCTTGACTATGACAGTTTATAGGAAGAATGTCCCACCCTCAAGGAAACCAATAAAACTCTGTTGCTTAAATATTCTTTGGGACCCACTATTGTACAAGAAGTGGCACCACCAACTCTCCTGGAAGAATTGACTGCGCTATGTATGAAAGTACAAGAGTTATAGACTCAAGTCTCTAATATGACAGAACCGCTTGACTAGAGTCACCACCTGCTCTATCCGAATTGAAGGAAATGATACCTATCCGTCTCGAGGAAACATTTGAAGAAGAATATGTACCAGTACCTATAGTTGGCAACCGCTCATCTCCTGAAGGACAGGACACCTACGAATTACCTCCGCCAGTGTTCTTAAAGACCATCAAAGAATTGGGTAAGACACACTCTGCTCGCATAGATGTGGAACTCCATGCGATGGAAAACCTCGAGGAAGTTATTTTGAAGTCGCCCTTTTTCACTGCTATCGCACTCTGCTGACATGTAATGTGTAGTGAATTATAGTATAAGACATATTTCCCTTTGTTAGAGGAATATAATTTTCAAGTTGAGAGCGTTACTTAGAAGCGTCCCACGCATGCTACGCAATTTGAGCTAGAAGATGTTCCACCCGAAACAGAGCGAGGACACATATATCAACCCACATGGTGCATAGACTTACTACAAAAGTACCCAAAAATGATGCACACATGAATGTGTGCAATGACACATTTGAACTACAACCTATGTTATGGACCGATTCTGCGCAGGCATACTTGGAAGGCATTTGGTATTAAGGATCAAAACAATCATCAATGCAGAGACTAGCTCAATTATCCATATCTCATGCCTCCCATGAATAATACTTCGATTGTTAGCTATATGATGGCCACCATTCGTCATTGGTTACTACGTCCACACAAGATGAGCAATATTGGTGCTCAAATGACTATAAAGATTTTTGATATGATGTAGTTCATATTCAAGACCTTCTGACATGTCAAGGCTCCCATTCTAAATACACTAGAATTCTTGTATGAGAATTTGGACCTATTTTATGACATGAACAGTACACCTTCTCTCAAGGTATGCTATGCTTGGCACTACAGATTGAAGTACATGCCTTCCTGCCACAAGCAGTCATTCACAAATATGTTCACCATCGGCTTCTAGGAATATCACTCAAAAGTGTTTATTAGTCATCCAACACATTTACTACACCTGTTTGCCTGTGAACGAATCATGTATTCAAAACATTATATGCGCCCACCTCTAGACAAACCCCAGCCCATTGATGGGGAGAAACTCGAATGTGACCTTACCCAGGGACTTTGCATTATCGAACATACCTTGGCAACGTACCTTCTCACTAACTACCTTACTCATGCGAGATCAGGTTCTATCAAGGATGATAGAATCGAGGAGTTAGCTTGAGGAGTCTAAGTAGAAGGCTCACACCAATTTTTGTAATTTTTGGAAGCCATTAGATAGTTCAAATTATAAGTAGAACCTATTTTTTAACTATGCCCGTCACTAGATGTGAAACCTTTCAAAACTAGGCAAAAAAAATATAAATAGAGCTAGGGAGCTCATTTTGTGGTTGTTATTAGTTTATGATTGATCCTATGAGCTAGAACTAGAAGAGCTATTGTAACTAGCTGCCAATGATCTCCATCGCCACTTTCCTAATGTGTCTACGTATGCTCTTAGCATTTCTCACCATCTTCTTCATGCACATCATTTCCTCTTAATCTTCATATTGGCCTAAACTCGCCACGGATTGACAATTACGGATTGACAATTACGAGCTCAAGCTCCTCACGTTGGTACTTTCCATTGTGCTAGAATTACACTAACGATCCCTTTTTAATAGGAAATTTCTACCCTCATGCGCATCTCGAAATCAATCAACCGTAAAGAAAAACTATAAATTATAAAGAAGTAATAATTTATTATTATGTTCTGGAAAAAGTATTGAACTATGTCATAAAAAGTAAAATATCTTTTTAACTATTTGGATCCGTTTTGTCGTAAGTATCCAAGGAGCACGTGCATAAGTCGATTTCTATCAAAACTTGCCTATAACAAGTCCCTTTTGATTCTATTATCTCAAAAAGTCAATTTCTATCTCTCAACAAGTCCCTCTTGATGCTATTGTCATGATGCCAACATCACGTCAAGGTGAATGGCATCTAGGATATTGCATATCAGCTAACAAAGGGTTCTTGTTGTATCAATACAATACAACTTCCTAAAGACAGTCTATGGATCTGTGAAATATATCACCTCGTATATCGAGAGCTCAAATCAAAGATGAAGTCAAACCTTGTACCAAGCTTGTCGCAGCAAGAAGCTTTCTTAGAGAGTGTTGATGATGATACTAAGACACCATATGTTGTGCTTCCTAAGAGGAATAAATTACATGGTGGGTCATACGAGGAACAACAAAGAGTGAATAAGTGCATTTTGGAAAGCATTGAGATTCATAATAGACAGATGGATCAATGCTTTTGGAAATTAAGTAGAGGTGAGGAAGAACATGATAGGCCTATTGATATGAAGATGAAAGAGCCTGATGAAATTATATGGCTTGAAGGGGAAATAGAGTCATTGTGGTAAAAGCTTAGGATGTACATGGAGTTAACACATCGTTTCTCATCGAGTCTCATTGAATCTATTTGATGTGTTGAATCCATATAAATCCTTAGATTTCATCTCGAATGAAACTATTTCCTCTTCAAGCTATACAACCTCATCCACCTCTTTCTTCTTCATATCAATAGGCCTATCATGTCCTTGCCTATCATGTTCTTCCTCAACTCTAGTCAATTTTTTGAAATATTGATCCACCTTTCTCTTGTGAATCTATGCTTCCCAAAATGCATTGATGCACCCTTTATTGTTCCTCGTATGACCACCATCTAATCAAGTCCTCTTAGGAAGTACAACATTTGGTATCTCAGTATCATCATTAGCACTCTTCAAGAAAGCTTTTTGATGCATAAAGTTTGGTACAAGATTTAACTTGATCTTAGCTTTGAGATCTCAATATACAAGATAATATATTCCATAGATCTATAGACCTTTTTTAGGCAGTTGTATTGTATCCATACAACAAGAACCTTTTGTTACCTGATATGCGTTGTCCTGGATGCTATTGATCTTCATGAGATATTAGCATCAAGATAAACTAGTATCATTTCTTGATGCATTTTCTTTATACCATTGACCTCTGATTGATCAAAATCTAATTGTGTAGCAAATATATATACTAGACATTAACAATCAGATTATTTATATACACATGCATTCACATGTACACATTCATACATACACATATTCAGATACACACAAATACACATTTTGAAATATAAATACACATACAAAACTATAAATGTATAACGTATATATGTGTGTAGGTATTTAGTATGTATGTATGTATATACATATATATATATATATATATATATATATATATATATATATATATATATATATATATATATATATATATATATATATGTAGATATGTGTATGTGTGTATGTATGTATGTTTAAATGTATGTATGAATGATGAAGTGTATGTAGATATGTATGTGTATACATGTATGCTTGTATACATGCATGTGTATGTGTGGGTATGTATATATGTGTAGATGCAAGAATATGTGTATGTGTATGCATGTATGTGTGTGTATGTATGTATATATGTGTAAGTATATGTATGTATATGTAACTGTATGTATGTATGTGTAAGTGTGTGTATATGTGTATGTGTATGCATGTATGTGTGTATGTGTAAGTACATATGTATAAGTGTAAGTTTGTATGTGTAAGTATATGTATGTGGTTTTGTGTATGCATGTTTATAAATTTAAAGTTTTTGTTTTTATATTTTGACCTTTTTCTTTGTTTGAGATTAAAATAATAGGAGATATTGTATGGTAGAACAAAGTAAGAGAATATCAAACGTGCCACCTGAGACATGGCAGATTTTTAGTAGACAACTACATCTTCATGAATCATTTCCTTAGCAAAAAGTATACAAATTAAAAGTTTATAGTACTACCACTTTGTTGGGGGATTCTTATGTAAAGAGGGATTTGATTGTTTGTAGGAGAAAAGGGAAAGATAAGAAGAAATATACACACTTGAAGCCTTCGTTGATTGATTATAAGAAGACAAATACAATGGTGATGCACAATACAATCCAATGTTTTTGTGCAAATTTCCACAGAATGCACAATCACAAAGTACAAAATACCCAAGGGTCTTGTTGTTGCCATTCTTCTCTACACCAGACGTCCGCCTTCTCCAAGCCTGCACTTGTGCACACCTTGCACCAAGCTTCCAATAAGGGGGAGGGACGGACACCTTCTGTTGGCACGCACACAGCTTCAATGGGACCTTGGGATCTTTGGTTGTAAGCTTAGCACTTTTTTGCACACTTCTTAGTCACTCTTCATGCACACATTGCACTTCACTTGTCTGAGTCGCACATTGTGTGTCTCTTGCACTTCTCTCTCTTGCCTAGCTTAGACTTGCTTAGTCCTTCAAGAATGATGCCTTGCCTTGATTTGAGTGTCGGTTCACGTACGCTCCTAACTGCTATAGTATCTTGGTGCTCACTTTGATGTCCCAAGATTGTCTCTAAAAGTGGGCAGCCAAGGAATCCCTGTTTTGTCCTATAGTGACTTTAGACTAAAACAAAAATTTTAATTGGGGGTCATACTTTCACTTCTGCATACACTGCCGCTTCACATACCTTCACATTTTGACTTTTATTTCTTCAAATGTGCACCTAAGAGAGGGTTCACCTAAACCTTCCAAAACACTTTAAAACAGTTTGAACCTTAGAGCAATTATAGAAATACCTCTGCAACCTGCAACCAACTTTCTACAATTTTACCCTTTGTGAACTATTAATTGTGCACTACCTGTGCACTTTGACACCTAAACTTTGAACACTTTGACTTTGCCCATTTTGACTTTGACCTTCACCTTGTTTACTTTGACTACTTTGACTTTGAACCTTTTGACTTTGATTATGGTTGAATTTGACTATGGTTGAGTTTGACCAATATGACTTTTATGGGCTCAACAGTTGCCCACCACCTAATGCGCTCTCCGTCCTTGAGAGCTACAGCCAAAACTCTTAGCACATATGAAACCATGATTCTTGCGCTGCAAAATCTTCAAAAGGACACTGGAGGAGCTACCAAGTCCACCAGAAGCAGGAGAGAACAAACAGTAGAGAAGAATCCAAAAGTGGAATTTTTTCATGGAAAAGCAAAGGAGGGCAATGGGAGGGTAGAAAGGAGGGGGAAGGGAGGGCTAAGGGGGCTGAGATGGATAGGGCATGGAGGGGTAAGGATAGGGCTAGACAGAAGGGTAAAGGGAGGGTTAGGGAGTAGGATTATGGGGTCTGGAGAGGGCCGAAATGATCAAACAGTAGAGCTACAGAGGTTGCATATCGGAAATTGTGAAACATAAGATAAAACAAAGTGAGAATAGACCATGTGGACCATGTGACTAGCTAAAAACATGTGATAGATGCGCTCAAACATGTGTTTTTGAGCAAAAGTCAAAGAAGAGGTGGGATTTTGGAAACATGAAGGCAAAAAAGGAGTCCCGAGGTGCCAAAATACATGAAAATGACCCCACTTTGAAAACAATGGCCATCCAAGGTGCGATCTAGAGTCAAAAACATTGGACCATGGAAACTAAAATATATATATAATTCTTAATATTTATATAATTATATTATGTATATCTCTACCGTTTTTCTTTTTTTTTTTTGTTTTTTGAAAGGCACGCGGGGGGTTAAAAAAGAAAACATAAAAAAATAAAAGAAAATGAAAGAGCATAAAAATAAAGAAATAAAGAATAGAAATAAGAGAAATAAAATAAATTAAAAGGTAATAAATAATAAAAATTAAATGAATAAAAAAAAAAAAAGAAATAAAAAAATCGTGAAGGGGGGGAGGGGGGCAGGCGAAAGGGAGAGAGAGAGAGAGAGAGAGAGAGAGTGAGAGAGATAGAGAGGGGGGTTTTCGAATTTTTCCTTCCTATTTTTGTTTTTTAATAAAATCCATGGGGGGCCTTTTTTGGTGAAAATATCCAAAAAATTGGAGAAAAATATAGAAAAAATCTAAAAAATTCAAAAAAATTCAAAAAAATCCAAAAAATTCTTAAACAATTCTCCAAAAATTCCCTATAGGCATAGGCCAATTTCCTCATTCAAAACTAGAGAGAGCATCCTTTATACCTTCAATTTGGCAAGAAAATGACATTTGAAAAGGACGAAAAATACTAGAAAATTTCTAAAAATGCTTGAAAATTTCCCAAACATTTTCCAAAAATTGTGCTTATGCAAAGGCTATGAAATGGTTTCTAAATTTGCTAAAAATGCAAGGAACAAGCCTGAAATGGATAAAAAAAACTACTAAAACTTAAGCAAAAATGACATGAGAAGGCTATGTATAACCTAGACAAATTTTTTAGGTTCCAGGTGATCCATAAATCTTCAAGTGTGTTGATGATAGGCCTTGAGCCTTGATATGTTGACTCAGAGAAACTCCTTCATAATCTCCAATTGTACTGCACTTTATTTGTTTTGTCTTCTTGTTGGGCACACTGATCATCTAATAGGGGTACCCTAAATCCTTCATTAGAATATTATCTCCTCCATACTGCATCTTTTGTATCTTGGTTTCCGCAACTTTATAACTTAGTTTGCAAAAATTCATTTCTACTATTCGAGCTTCTTCATCCAATGGAACCCTCTGTTTCCAAAGACTTTTATGTACTCCTTCCACATCCTCGTAAAGCCTTGCACTTACCATCATAAAAACTTACATAACAAATGATATCCATACCAGTATCCATAACAAACTAGCCCTTGATATAAGATTTGAAGTAGTTTCGTCACTGCTACACGTAAGGTCTTTTCTTTTCTTCTCTCTTATATGGCCTTTGACTAAGACTGTCTCACCCGAGCTAGTAACTTGAATGATTTCCTCTTTTTCTTCATATGCTTCCTCTCTAGTTGAGTTTGGAAAAATTTCATAGCAGGAAGATGGGTCTTCTGCATGTAGCCAAGCCAACATGTTTTCATCTTCATATAAATTTGCTCCTTCAAATAGATCTGCTTCTGGGTTGTCCAACAATTCTTCTTCCATACAAATACCAATTGTCTCGATCATGCTGGTATGACTTTGATTGTTTGTTCCTTCTTCTAAAAATATCTGTTGCAACTCTTTTCCCTCGTTCTTTACCCACATTCTATCCTTGCCCCAGTCATGCAGCACATTGGCATGCCTCAACCAAGGTCTCCCAATTAACAGGGGGAAACTTCCTTCTACCTGTGGCAGCCTTAAAACAACAAAATCCAAGTTAAAGATGGTACCTTGTATCTTGATTGTGACTCCAAGGACCACTCCCATAGGCTTTACTATGCTTTGGTCTGCCAGTGTTACAGTGAAGTTGGCAGTCTTTGAAGGGTGTAGTCCAATATTTTTCATGGTATGTTCAGGCATTAAGTTAATGCCAAAACCACCATCCACAATAACTCCTTGAAACTCATGACCTTTGATAGAGATTGTTGGCGAAGGGCTCTTATAATTTGTGAGAGGTGCTTCCCCTACAATTTTATGTTTATGCATAACAGCAGCCTTTGCCACTAAACTTGTTGTGGACACCTCATCAATTATATGCAAGAGTTCTGACCTAAATTTCCCATCCATCTTTATTAAATAAAAAATATTGACCTCCTTTTTCATGGACTTGAGTAGTTTGGAAGCTTTTGATTCCTTAAGAGCATGGGCTCCAATGGACTTATTAAACTCCTCATGAGCCCTGTTGAATGCATGTACAATGGAATCACTCTTACATATGAGGTTTTCTTTTTGCCTTTATCTGAACATGTGATGGCTTTCTCTTCAAATGTATCTTTATCTTTATTCAATCCATTAATCCTTGATTCTTGACCCATTTCTACTTGAGCCTTCCCCTTGCTTCTTGTCTACATGGTAAAACATTCAATTTCTTCTAACTACACCACCCTGGTAGATGGTGATGGCCCATTGACATGATCTAACATTTTTTCTTTGCACACAGAAATCATTTGAATGTGGGGCCCGAATGAAGATGCTTGGTTTTTAGGACAACAATTAGTATAGTGGTCTCTGGCCTCTAGGCAGTTCCTGCAAGGAGGGGCATTTTCTAGGAGAGCGCATCTACTTTGGTAATGCCCATATTCTCCACATCGGAAACAATAATTGGCCTCCTTGGCCCATTTGTAAAGTTATCCCTATGTCTAGGGTTGTAATTTTTACCTTGAATAGGCACAGCCACCATCATGTTTGCTGGTGGTAGGGCTCCTCCTTGTGTCCAATATGTTGTTGCAGGCATTCCTCTATATTGACATTCATGGGACTCATGACCAAATTTCCTGCATAGCTGGCAAGTTACACTTAACAGAGGACATTCATTTACTACATGACCTTGCTTGTTGCACATGGTACACCATAGTCCACCTTTGATGCTGCCCCCTTTGAGTTCCTGTAGCTCCTATCGAAGTTGAGCCAGTTCTTCTCCTTGGGCTTCCTCTTCAGCCCTACCTTGATTTCTTCCTCTACATTTACCTACATGAAAACAATTGTGCTTCAATGCTCTTGTACTTTGAAACTCCAATGCTCGTGTATTTTTTCCCTCTTTGGGAGGCTTTCTTCCCCCCATCTTGTATTTATGCATATAACCCTAGTGGGTAACTTAGCTTTGTACATTCACATGGTAATACATTCAATGCCTTGTGTTGTGCTTCAAGCTTCCTCTTCTTCCTTATGCTCTTCGTGTTCCTCTGCATACGTCAAACTCAAACATTGGTATCTTCCTTATCCTCTTCTTCCTTATGCTCTTCATTTGGGGTGTTGTCAACACCCTCCCATCATATTCTTCGAATTGCACAAAAAATGGTGAGCACACTCATGAGGAATCGGAGTTCAAAATGGATTCTTTGTGTGGCATCAAAAGTTAGATTTGAGCTTGTTTTGACTTCCTAATGCCAAATCTAATTTTCCAGGTATCTCTAGAGAGGAGGAAACCACTCAATGGGTCACTTGAACTCAATGTTTAATTTTGAAAAAGGGGAGTAGTGCACTTCTTTCTCAAGGAGAACAAGAAAAAGTGATATTGTTTCAAGATATGCCAAACATGACCAGGTGCTCGAGGCTACAGCCTATGATTTACTAGTACCTAAGGAGGATCTCTTTCCAAAAATCACTTTATAATAGACCATAATGCCAAACCTAACGCATGAGATAAGCATTGGTCTTGCAATTGTCAATGAAGAACAATCATTGTTGCAAGATATGTAGTTTGAACAAAAACAAGGCTATCATATGAGTAAAGGATGGAGGAGCAGGATTATGGTATTAGGAAGACACTTCCTAAGGTAAGATCAAATCATCATTACAATGAGGCTCAAAAAAAAGAAAAAACTGAGAAGGAAGCACCCTCAAGATACAAAAGTTTTTTGGAGGACAAAGGTTACGTGCAAGGTACTCCTACTACTTTAAAGATGAATGCAAATACATAGCTAGAAGCATCCAAGACGATGAAAACTATGGCTCAGACGAGAATCAAGAAGATGGACACTACCGCATTAAAGAGGTTTGATGAAATGGAGAGGAAGTAAGAAGAAGGAATTATGGCCAACACTGCATCCAAGAAGATGACAACTATGTCTCATACGAGAATCAAGAAGATGGACACTACCGCATTAAAGAGGTTTGATGAAATGGAGAGGAAGTAAGAAGAAGGAATTATGGCTAACACTGAGATGCCAAACTAAAAGACTTTGATGAGGACAAGAAACCTCTGGATAAGACTTCCAGGGTAGAGTCTAATTAAGTCTAATTCTCTGGAACAAAACCTATTCTCTCAATATACGTCCCATAGTTTAGTGCATTTTGGCGATCCACTTCATTCTATTTTGTGCAGTTCCATTTTGTTTTCAGAAAATAAGCAGATAAAAGAGTAGTTGCACTAAAATGGTGCAAAGCCTTGATGTGGGGGTCTGTCAAGCAAGGAATCTGAGGATTAGGAAGTCTAGCAGATGTTAGATGAGTTTTTTAATTTTGTTTCAATAATCTTGGGAAGTTTTTATCATACATTTGGAGATTTATTCTATGAAAAATTATAGATTTTCATGAGGAATTAAGCCAACTTTTGATCCATCTAGATGTCTATGTAAGATGACTAGTGGTGAAAATTGACCATGCTCTCTTTCTCTCTTCCCGCAATTCCTCACTCCTCAGTTCCTCCATCTATTCTCTACCATCCCTCACTTCTACCATCCCTCCATCCCACACCTCCTCACCTCCATCATTTCTCCATCATGCACCCCATCACCTCCACCATTCCTCCATCCTGTAGTCCCTCATTTCAGACATCCCTCCATCCCACACCCCCGCACCTCCACCATTCCTCCATCCCGCACCCACTCAACTTCACCATTCCTCCATCCCACAACCCCTCTCGTCCACCATCCCTCCATTGTGCACCTCCTCACCTACACCATTCCTCCATTGTGCACCCCCTAACCATCCCCATCCCTCCATCTTGTAGCCCCTCACCTCCACCATCGCCCCATCCTGCACCCCCTCACCTCCATCATTCCTCCATTTTGCACCCTCTCACCTTCATCCTTGCTTCCTCTAGCCCCCTCACCTCCACTATCCCTCCATCCCTCACCCCCTCACCCCCTCACCTCCATGATCCCTCCATCCCATAGCCGCTCACCTCCTCTACCTCTCCATCTGACACCCCCTCAAATCCACCCTTCCTCCACCTTGCACCCCTCACCTCCACCATCCCTGCATCCTGGAGCACCTCACCTCCACCATTCCTCCATCCCTCATACCCTCACCTCCACCATCCCTCCATCCTGCCCCCCTCACCTCCACCAGCCCTCCATCCTAGCCCCCTCACCTCCACCATCCCGCACTCCCTCACCTCCACCATTTCTTCATCTCGTACCCCCTCACCTCCACCATCCCTCCATCCTTCACACCCTTATCTCCACCATCCCTCCATCCCTCACCCCCTCAACTCCATCATCCCTCCTTCATGTACCCCCTCCTTGCTACCATTCCTCCATCCTGCACCCCCTCACCTCCACCATTCTACCATCCCTTACCCCTCACCCACACCATCCCTCATCCCCTCACCTCCACCATCCCCTCATCCTGCAACCCCTCACCTACACTCTCGCTCCATCCTACACCCCCTTGCCTTCCCCATCCATTCATCACACACCTCCTCTCCTCCACCATCCCTCCCCTTTTCCTCATGGATGTACTACCAATGTTCTTACTACTTATGGATGGATGATAATGTGTCTAGTAGACAACTATCAACCCGATGATGATTGTTGCTTAGTTATGAAGTGGTTATCGAAGATTGTTGCTTCCCTATTCCTCTCTCTTTCTCTCTGGATCAAATGTGTCTTTTGTTGTCCGAATCACTTGAAACCCGACTTTATGATGAGGCTAGACAAGCAATCATGCTTGCTATTTGGTCCTTCTGCTTGTGTTCTTATTGCATTGATGGAGGCCATTTTTCTTCCTCTCTCTTTCTATCTCTCTCTCTCTTGCTATCTTTCACAACCCCCATCCACCACACTCAACAACCTGTAGCCCTCCCGACCTCCCTCTCTCTCTCTCACTCTCTCTCTTTATCTCTCTCCCTCTCTCTCTCTCTCTTACCCTCACTATCCCCTCCATTCTCTCTCCACACTGCACCACCACCTCTCCACATGATGCCACTTCCACAACCCACACAAACCATAGTGTGTCCTATAGCACACCTCAGGCCCTCAGCCCCTCTATCTCCCCACAACTCGTAGGCCCGTAGCCACTCCCTTGCACCTACCCCACAATCCGAGCCCGTATGCTTCCGCTTCCATGCCATCCCCATAGTCCTGCTCTTCGCTTTCGTACCATCCTCGTAGTCCTGCATAGCACTTTGAAGTTACTCGCAATTTCCACCCTCAATTGATGAAACATTTGGCATCTAAGCATATAGATTTGTGTTTTTCCAATGAAGGTGAAGTAGTAAACTTATATGTGGAACAAGAGATTTTAATCCTCAAGATGGATTGGCATTTTTTTCTCTTGGGTTGTGGTGATGCTTGGCTCTAAAGGATGCATTGCATCTCATGAAGATGAGATTGTCAGAGTCTCTCCATTGAGGTTAGGGGAGTTGTAGACAGAATAGGTGTAGGTGACCTATTTGCAAGCGGATTCCTTCATGGGATGCTGAACAAGTTATCTCTAGAAGATTGTTGCAAGGTTGGGTGTTGTGCTGGGGTTGCAATGGTAAGAGACCTTGGAAGAGACATACGGTGGATGCACAAAAGGCTTGACTTACGGTGGATGCACAATGGAGACATACGGTGGATGCACAAAAGGCTTGACTTGTAGAACCTTCAATCAAAGGGGATTCACAATGTCTCACCCATTTAGAATTGGTTCTCTGGTCCAAATTCAATACTTTCTATCGAAGGGCTCTAAAACTCATCGACTATAATTCAACAACACCTAACAACATGTCAAAGAGTACCTATCTAATATTGAAGAGAAAAGTCACTAATGGATAACAGCATGCCAAGATATTCGAACTTAGAAAGCCTTTTGAGATGGAGAAACTCAGGTCAGTTTGGCTCTTGAACACTCTATAAAGTCCTTTGAAATGGCCAATATAAGAACAGATGGAATTGATTTGGTTCTATGCATCAAAGAGAGCAAGGATATCCCATGGCTTGAGCTTTTGATATTAGGCTCCAATTTTGGGCAATCAATTTGGCACATATTTAGTGAGCTTTGGTAGTTGGCAATGCCCCTTTTGGCCTCATAGAGTGTATAAAAGCAGGTATTGGCATCAAGAACAACATAATTGTCTTGGCATTTGGATCGGCATTAGGTTCAAGCACCATTTTCTTGACCACTCTCTACATTCTGTTGCTACCTGCACATTGTTGGGGGTGACTCTATGGTGATGATACAGAGTGTGAGCTTCCTAGTGTAGTTTGACATTAGTATTATAGAGTGATTGAGTGTCTTGGAGATAGTCTCTTAGTGTGATTTTATTGCATTTCTCTTAGAGAAGTTTATTTTCCCGTGCATTGTTCTTTGTGTTGATTTTATCTAGTTTTGGCGGAATGGCTTGTTAGCGCCTTGGTACCTTTGATTTGGACTATTTCCAGCCTTTGTAATCATTTGGTGACCCAAGATGAGAGGCTCTCTAATCATTTAGTGAGGAAGGAAGTGAACTCGAGGCTCCCTCTCACATGTGCATGTGTCATGTTCCTTTCTCTGTGATTGTACGGTTCTCTTTTGTTAGTGAGTGTATCTGCACACATAAGTTTTATAGGGTATATGTCTCTAAGGAAGAACCTCCCTTGAGTAGAAGACGTGTTGAAAGTGTGAGTGGATACCCTAGTACCTCCTCTAGGGCATCCTACCTCTTCGGAATTTTTTTCTCCAATAGATACACACAAGAATACTTCCAATTAGAGAGATTCTCTATGTTAAAACTTTAAAATTTTAAATAAGCCAATAGACCATTGCTAAACAAGCCCCCGACTTCCTTGACGTATTTTCCACAACTTTGGTAACCATATCTCACCCTTTATTTTTTACAATCGAGGATCTTCATAACTCTAAGTGTAGAGAAGAGTTTCCTCTTCATGTGTTATCCATTTCTTTCACTATTTGTTTTTCAGAAAGAAAATGTGGTCTTCTCAAGTTTTCTCAAAGCTTAGATTTTATCTCTATTTATTTTGATGGAAATAATGTTAGGAGTGAATAGTGGTCACTATAAGTGGGTCTAAGGAATGTAGTGAGTCGACTTTCTTGGAGGCATTGGTTCTTTGCATATGAGTAGATATTTCAAGTGAGATAACTTGCACTAAAGATTTCTTGGAGCCTTGTTTTAGTGGACAAAAGATCTCTGATCTATTCCATAGAAACTTAGAGAAATAGTTGCTTGAGCACTAAAAGGTATCTATGAGTATGCATGTGAGGCCATTCATGCTTCAAACTGCTTATGAGGGTTAGAGGTTCCCTCCCAATGCTTGATACCAAGGCAATGTACAAACATGCTCATGTAAGAGTATTCCTATTTATGCATAAGTAAATTACTCATCAAATAGCCTATTGATAGATAAAAACATCAAATGCATCTCCAACATAATGAAGATTCAACCGCAAACCTCTTTCCATAGGAGTGTCAATAGGTTTGCAATCATCAAAGCCAAATAATTGCAATATTGTGCCGATATATTTTCTTTCACAAAAAGCTATTTCACCATCAACTTGCATAAAATAAATGCCCAAATAATGATTCAAATGCCCCAAATTTGACATCTCAAAAGATGCATGTGAAGCATGCTTAAATTTAGCAATGTGCTTCTCACTATGTCGAATGAGAAACATGTCACCAACATCTGTAACACTAATCAGAGGTACATCATCTGCATGCTTAACATATACAGTTCTCTTGGTTGGATTGTTCTCAAAACCATGTGCAATCAAGTAGGCATGCTGTATCGTTTCATACTAGTCACGTGGGGCTTCCTTCAAATAATCTAATTCCTTTCTCAACCTCCATAGTTTGCCTTTATGTTCATACTTGCATAAAACTACATAGCTGGAATACATATTCTTAATGTAAGTCACAACTCACAAATGTACTTTTAGTGTCCAAATGATGTACATTCCCACGATGATGAGCAACAAATGCACAAATTCTATGAACGGTGGTCAGTTGGCATGTAGGTGTAGAGGTGTCATTAAAATCAATTTCTCTCTCTTGAGCATCACCGTTTGGATCAAGTCTCACCTTGTAATCTATTCCATCAGCCATACGTTGGAGCTTGCATACCTATTTATTGGCAATGGCCTTTTTCATGAAGGAAAATCACATAAAGAATAAGTTGCATTATTTATAATAGCATCATATTTTTATTGCATAACAGCCATCCAATTTTTGGAATTTTCTACTTCATTGAAAGAAATAGGCTCATTTTCACCCCAAAGACTAGAGGCAGCCATTGCATACCAATTTGATGCAAAAGAGGCAATCTGAGAGCCTAACTATGTACGAAATCATATATGTGCATCTAATTTGGTATCAGTCAAATTCTGCACCAACCATTTATGCATAGTTTTATCCTTTTCTATGTCAGCCATCCCATCAACAAATACATCATGTAAATGTGCATTAAAAATGCAATGATCTTCATCATCATGTGAAACCCATAAAAGATAAGAAATTGCCTAATTTGGACCAACAATTGATTCTCCACTTGTAAGAGTAGGTAGTGGTGTCATATGCAACTTTGGAGCTAATGGATATCTACTTAATACGTGAAGGTTATCGTTGAATTTCATATTCTACAAAAACAAAACTATAGCTAATTATCAAAATGTATTTATTCTCTCGATGATACACATGATATTAGAAGTGTACCCAAGGAAGGACATGCAGGTGAGCAAAATATGGATTGCAACCATGTCAAGCCTCATATGGACTGATCAATAGTAGTGCTTTGGTGGGACACGTGTTAAGTACATATCTTGCACACATAACAATCTAAAGTGAGAAGATATGTGGTATAGCTTTACTTTTCACCATACGTCTCACCATCTCCATACAAGAATTGTTCTTTCTTTCACCAAATCCCATTTTTAAGGTGTATATAGCACTATAGACTTATGTTTTATCCCACACTCACCCAATTCATATACTAGAAGATCTTCATCCATAACCAAAATTTATTTGAAGCACATTAACACTTTGGTCTCTGCTTTCAAAGGATACACATATACATGCCTACAAAAATCATCAATTCAAGTCACAAAGTAAAGGTAGTTCCCAAAAGGTGTTTGCATAGGACCATAGATGTCAGACATTGTGTCTATAGAGACCATTCCATGTGTGTGTGGGACGAGGGATAGTTAGCCAAGGTCCTAAGCTCAGGGGTATATCCTAAGGTATTTGATGGTTAGTGGGGATGAGTGTTGCACGCTAGCCACATGGTGATGCTAGATCATTCTAGATCACTACTATTTTAGATACAAGAGTATATAAATGGATGGGAGGAGAGTGGCACATAGATCATTCACATGTCTTCTTTTGAGGAGAGCCTCACACTTGGTATCAGAGCAAAGGAAGTAGACTTGGCCAAGGCAGATGGAAGGAGCTTCTTATAAAAAGGCGTCTGTGAGCTCTTGTACAGGACTTATGGGATAGAATTCCAGATACGCTCACATCTTCCATCCACCTTTGCCAAGTCTACTTCTTTTGCTCTGATACCAATAGTGGGATTTGAACTCAAGACCTACGGGCTAGGAGTATGATGGGCTAACCACTTGCCCCAAAAGCAATGGTTGAGGATTACTTCCTAATCCTTCCTCTTAGGGTCTGGTTCAACCATTTCGTGCCAGTTATATCTTGAGTCTAACAATATATATCATTATGAACAAGCTACATTTTTATGAGCATGTCAAATTGAACCATGTTTAGGTAAGGAAGAATCCTCCATTTTGCCTAAAATACAACCTTCCCAGACATGTTTACAAAGTGCCTCAAGTTTTAGGTAGAGAAGATACCATTTTAGATTTTGACAAGCATAGCAATCTGGCATACTTTAGATGAGTAAAGCATGCATTCTGAAGCATTGCATCTAATAACTTAAGAATCTTTTTTTTTTTGCACACATTGAGTCGTTTACAAAGTTTACATAGTCTATAAGCTTATAGATTCCATGACACAAAATTCTAGAAGAAATAATAACATCACCATTTGAGAGATTATAAAATGTACATCTATGATCATCAAATTTTAGAACCAATCCTATCTTGGATAATGTTGAAATTGGAAATTGTTTTTCTTAATCCCTAGCACATACAAAGCATCTCAAATGTGAAAGAACTTCCATCAACAATAGTCAAAATTATCTTACTAACTCCCATTACATGATAAGAGGAGTTGTTAGGGCATGTGGTAGTATTCACTATAGGGAAAGGCTCAAGTGAACTCAAGAAACTGAGCTGTGATGTAATATGTTTGATGTCCATATCCAAAGTACCTTAGATCTGAGTGTACCACAAACATACACTACTCATAAGAAGATGGATCATAGCTAAATTGTTTTGGAAGGTGGTGAGTATTGCCTTTGTCCTATCACACCTTATTCACACTGAGGTCAGTCCAACATACCAATGGGTTGGTCTCACTGACAACAACCATTTCAAGGTTACTCTTGTTACTGTGTATGCTATTAACAAAAGCCCTATAAAATGCGAGTGTTGGAATGTGATTCTTGGGCTTAATGGCCCTCTTATGATGTTAGCTAGCTTTGTCATGGTTAAAAGTATCTAGGAATGGTTGGATTCCAAAGGCCATATCATCATCGGGTCTGATAAGGTGGTTGATCACCTTGCTGATAGACTTGATAGATGGTACTACAATGTTGCCCATCTAAAAATGGTATTCTTACCTTTCATTCCCCTTGATGACCACCTCCAACTAAAGATTTTCAATTCTAAGGATTACCCTAGTAGTAGGGCAAGTGGCCCCCTTTGAATGCTTCCATTCTTAAAGTCCCCCATGCCTCTATCTAGGAAAGGATTAGCCTCTATCTAGGACTTGCATCTCACTTTCAGTTAGGTTAAAGAAACCATTAGTAAATCCAAGCTCTATAATTCCCCTAGCATTGATGGTATTCTCAATGAGTTCTATATCATTTTGAAAGATATTTTGATCCCATTTATTCTCTTGGTGTGGAAGGAAGCTATTTCCAAAGGTATTCTTCCTATATGTATCAATAGTCCTGTTATTAAGCTTGTTCAGCAAAGGGGCCCTAAAGAGAACCTTGTATCTTAAAGATCATATTAATTTTTTTGAGATGCAGTATCTTAAAGATGAAATTTCTCTTCCTAAATATAACTATGATTTATAGTGACACGCAATGTTTCATAAAAATTGCGAAGAACCATATGTCTCATTTTGGAAAAAAGATAATAGTCAAGGACATTTCTTTTTGCGTCTCATGTTACTCAAGGATCTTGAGACTCATTTCTTTAAGATTCGATTTATCTTCGCAAATGTAACTGTAATTTATGGTGACAACCAAGGTCTCGTAGGAATTGCGAAGAACCATATGTTTCATTGTGCAAAAAATGCATATTCAAGTATATTTTCCTTGTGTCTCTCATATAACTCGAAGAAGGAGTATTGTATTTTCAATATAAACAATCTAACAATACTATATAAGCATGTTTACAAGGTTCAGAACGTTTTCAATTGTCACATCATCTATATAAGTTTCTTTTTGGTTCACCATCTCTTTTGGCTCAGCTTTCGGTGGAGATTGAGAGAGGGTATTGAAACTATATTCATCGCTTGAATGTGATTCTATATCAAGTGATTAACATGCGAGGACCTTAAGTTAGAAAATCCACGTGGGCACAAAACAAAAGTATTATTTGAACGGTGGTCAGTTGGCATGTGGGTGTAGAGGTGTCATCAAAATCAATTCCTCTCTCTTGAGCATCACCGTGTGGATCAAGTCTCACCTTGTAAACTATTCCATCAGCCATACGTTGGAGCTTGCATACCTATTTATTGACAATGGCCTTTTTCATGAAGGCAAATCACATAAAGAATAATTGCATTATTTATAATAGCATCATATTTTTATTGCATAACATCCATCCATTTTTTTGGAATTTTCCACTTCATTGAAAGAAATAGGTTCATTCTCACCCCAAAGACTAGAGGTAGCCATTGCATACCAATTTGATGCAAAAGAGGCAATCTCAGAGCCTAACTATGTACGATATCATATATGTGCATCTAATTTGGTATCACTCAAATTCTGCACCAACCATTTATGTATACTTTTATCCTTTTCTATGTCAGCCATCCCATCAACAAACGCATCATGTAAATGTGCATTAGAAATGGAATGATCTTCATCATCATGTGAAACCTATAAAAGCTAAGAAATTGCCTCATTTGGAACAACAATTGATTGTCCACTTGTAGGAATAGGTAGTGAAGTGTCATATACAACTTTGGAGCTAATGGATATCTTCTTAGTACGTGAAAGTAATCGTTGAATTTCATATTCTACAAAAACAAAATTATAGCTAATCAAAATGTATTTATTCTCTCGATGATAAACATGCTATTAGAAGTGTACCCAAGCAAGGACATGCAGGTGAGCAAAACATGGATTGCGACCATGCCAAGCCTCATATGAAGTGATCAATAGCAGTGCTTTGGTGGGACACGTGTTAAGTACATATCGTGCACACATAACAATCTGAAGTGAGAAGATATGTGGTATAGCTTTACTTTTCACCATATGTCTCACCATCTCCATACAAGAATTTGTTCTTCTTTCACCAAAGCCCATTTTTAAGGTGTATATAGCACTATAGACTTATGTTTTATCCCACACTCACCCAATTCATATACTAGGAGATCTTCATCCATAACCAAAATTTATTTGAAGCACATCAACACTTTGGACTCTGCTTTCAAAGGATACACCTATACATGCCTAACAAAAATCATCAATTCAACTCACAAAGTAAAGGTTGTTCTCAAAAGGTGTTTGCATAGGACCATAGATATCATTATAAATAAGCTACATTGTTATGAGCATGCCAAATTGAACCATGTTTAGGTAAGGAAGAATCCTCCATTTTGCCTAAAATACAACCTTCCCAGACATGTTTACAAAGTGCCTCAAGTTTTAGGTAGAGAACATACCATTTTAGATTTCTACAAGCATAGCAATCTGGCATACTTCAGATGACTAAAGCATGCATTCTGAAGGATTGCATCTCTGATAACTTAAGAATCTTTTTGTTTTGCACATGTTGAATCATTTGCATAGTCTATAAGCTTAAAGATTCCAGGACATAAAATGCTAGAAGTAATAATAACATCACCATTTGAGAGATTATGAAATGTACATCTATGATCATCAAATTTCAGAACCAATCCTATCTTCGACAATGTTGAAATTGGTAATCGTTTTACTTAATCCCTTGCACATACAAAGCGTCTCAGAATGTGAAAGAACTTCCATCAACAATAGTCAAAATTATCTTACTAACTCCCATTACAAGATAAGAGAAGTTTTTAGGGCATGTGGTAGTATTCCCTATAGGGCAAGGCTCAAGTGAACTCAAGAAGTTGAGCTGTGATCTAATATGTTTGATTGCCCATATTCAAAGTACCTTAGACCTGATTGTACTACAAACATACACTACTCATAAGAAGATGGGTCATAGCTACATACTTTTGGAGGGGGGTGAGTTTTGCCTTTGCCCTATCACACCTTATTAAGACTGAGGTCAGTCCCACATACCAATGGGTTGCTCTCACTAATAAGAACCATTTCAAGGTTACACTTGTTACTGTGTATGCGATTAACTAAATCTTTATAAAATGCAAGTGTTGGAATGTGATTTTTGGGATTAATGGCCCTCTTATGATGTTAGCTGACTTGTTCATGGTCAAAAGTATCTAGGAATGGTTGGATTCCAAAGGCCATATCATCATCGGGTCTGATAAGTGTGGTTGGTTTAATCTATTTTCCTCTAAGTACTTGATGGATATATCCTTGAATTGAGGTTTCTCTTGGCATAAGGACCAAAAAGGTCATGATCACCTTGCTGATAGACTTGATAGATGCTACTACAATGTTGCCCATCTAAAAATTGTAATCTTGCCATTCATTCCCCTTGATGACTACCTCCAACTAAAGATTTTCATTTCTAAGGATTATCCTAGTAGTAGGGCCTGTTGGAGCAAGTCTATGACAAGCCTAAGTATTGGCTTGAGTCCCACAAAGTCATGAAAAAAGCTTTAAAATGAAGACTATGTAAAGTTCACTTGTGAACTACCTCTTGTAACTTTTGAAGAGTTTACTTAATGTAAAAGTGAAAGAATCTTAAGTGGTTGAGTCCACTTGATCAAGAATGGAAAGAGGAGCCATGAATTCGTGATTTGTGGTAGGTAGAGAATCAAATCAATCATTGATTGATTGGAGAGTGATTGAGGGAAGTTAGCCTCCCAAACTCAACTATAAATAGATGGCAGTTTTAGTCGTGGTTAGAGAGACCTATGTGAAGACCTCGAAGAGCTGAGATTTATGCCATATCAAGGTGTGATTACAAGGCACACATATGTATCAGTAAGGCATTGTATTGTACAAGCAATATACTTTCATTTTCATGATTATTTGAGTTCATCTTTCCATGTTCTTGTGAAGTGTACTACTCACTGCCATTACTCTCAGTTTTTCTCAGTCAGCTTGCAGAGATGTTTTCTCTGCGCTTGGTGCATCATTTTCAGTGATTTAACTTGGTAAAGTTAGCTTTGTAAGTCTACTCTATGCTCACAAATTTTCATTTCATTTGGATGTTGCCATCTTCAGTTATGTTAATTTGAAGTCAACAGGGTCTGTGCATTTTCGCTTCTCTGTGAGGTACCCGACTTTTTCACTCATCTTATCAGAGGTGTTCCTCAGTGGTTACTTATCCAAATTAAGTGATTTAAAGCTTGTTGGATTCAACGTACTGTCTAGTATAACCATAAAAGGTTTCATAATCATTGAATTCCTACATTTTGAGTTATGTTGATTTTTCTGCTCACTGGTCTCAAATTGTAGCAGCCCGTGAAAATCGGGATGATGTCATCAGTTGTTAAAACTCGTTCTCAGTGTGTGGTTCATTATTTTTGATGCGATTACTCTTGAAAGTCAGCTCTTTAAGTTACCTAGACCTCCCCAAGAGGAATTAAGCTAATTGCTGCTCTGCTTAGAGAATTATGTAAAACACTCGATATGTGTATGAACCAAGAATAGCAAGTTTTCACCTCTGAGCTAACTCCAACTTATCTGTTTTGATCTATCTTTTTGAGAGTGATCTTCCAAGGTACATAGGGTGTCTAATACATCCATTGGCAAGCTAAAAGGGCCCACCATATACTCCTGGAGTTCATTTGGCTGGTGTAGATCAAGGATTTTGCAACACCTCTTCATCTTCAAGCACATACCTATCCATCTCTTCACAGTGGTATCAGAGCAAGGTTGGACAACATGGCAGATGGATTTCCTTCATCAATTGACAAATTGGACAGAGGTAACTACTCAACTTGGTCATTAAGAATGGAAGCGTATCTCCAAGGTAGAAGTTTATATGGTTATGTGGCTAGAGATGAAGTTATGCCAAGTTTCAGGAACAAAAGTCAACCAGCACAAGAAGAGCAAGAGAGATTGAGCACATGGTGCTCAAAGGATGCACTTGCAAGGTCTTATCTCCTCAACTCTATCTCAGATTTTTCAGGAAGTGTGGGATACACTTGAAGCTTTCTTTTCTTCAAGTACCAAAGCTAGGAAGCATCAACTATGGCTGGATTTCACAACTCTCAAGAAGGCTCCCAAACAAAATGTGACTGATTTTGTCACAAAGCTCAAGGACATAGCAGATCAGTTGGGAAGCATTGGAGAGGTAATAGATGAAGAACAAATTGTAAGGCAGGTTATCAATGGCTTGAAGGCAGATGACAAGTGGGAAGCATTCACCACAGCTATGGATTTGTACATGGACATGCATGTACCTGATTTCAATACACTCATTGGACACCTAGTTACTCAAGAGGCAAAGCTTATCAAAAATGGAGAAAGCTCTAAAGGTAATCAATCTTCAGCTTTATACACTGATAAAAGCAAGTCCAAAGATAACAAAGGAAAGGCAAAGAAAGTGGATGATGAAGCAGGTACATATCAAGCTAACTATGCAGGTAGAGGAAGACATGGCAGAGGTAGAGGAAGAGGAGGTAGACAAGGCAGGGGGAGATCCCAAGTCTCCAACCCATGTTCTATTTGTGGACTAACTAATCATACAACTAAAAATTGCTTTAGGAATTCCAGGAATCAAAGAGGAAGAGGATACAATAGAGGAACTTATGGCTACTCAAGAGGAAGGTTCAACAATTATCATGGCAACTACAACAACTACAATCATTCAAACTATCAAGGAGGCTACAAAGGAAGGAGAGACTACAATAACTACACAGAAGAATCAAACCAAGAGGATTCATTATTGATCATGAACATGGCTATGCCACAAGGTAAATCTGATGAGCATGTTTTCTACATAGATTCAGGTTGTTCAAATCATGTGGCAGGAAATGTGGCACTCCTATCAGATTTAGAAGATCCAAGGAATAAGCATGAGGTACAAACAAGAGATGATACAAAACATCGTGTGGAGAAAATAGGCAATGTCAAAGCACCTGATGGAAACATCAACCTACTCAGTAAGGTACTCTATGTCCCTACCATTACAAAGAATTTGATAAGTGTTGGGAAGATAGTAGAGAAAGGGTTGCACATCAGGTTCACAAAAGCAGGAGCATTTGTTGAAGATCCAAGTCAAGGATTCAGAAGAATTGCAAAAGGTGAAAAGACATGTAGATTGTTCACATTTGAATTATAGGACACTAGAAACATTGCTCTCTTTAATTATGGTAGTCAGACACTCACAGAATTGGAAGTATGGCACAAAATGTTAGCACATATTGGTGAAAGGTCATTAAAGCAAATCTGCAGGGACCAAAGTGTACTTGGACTTCCTAATTTGTCAAAACAACATATGATTTATAAGTGTAGTGCATGTCAATTTGGAAAGTCTCACAGGTTACCATTCATGAAGAAAGGTTATATGCATGGAGATCTCTTGGAGTTGGTTCATACAGATGTATGGGGACCTAGCAAGGAAGCTTCAATATCTGGATCAAGGTATTATGTCTCCTTTATTGATGATTGCAGCAGATGGACTATCCTATTCTTTATGAAACACAAAGATGAAGTTTTTTCATGTTTCAAAAGATATTTGGCTCTTGTGGAGAATCAAACAGGTAAATCACTGAAAAGGCTAAGGGCAGATGGAGGGGGAGAATACTTCTCCCATGATTTTGATTCTTTTCTTCAAGAAAGAGGAATCAAAAGAGAGGTAACTACAAGGTACACTCCTGAGCAAAATGGAGTGGCAGAAAGGAGGAATAGGACAATTGCTGAAGCTGCAAGGTCTATGTTAAATGAAAAGCATTTACCTAATTACTTATGGGCTGAGGCTGTATCTATAGCCACTTACTTGATTAATAGGTTGCCTTCAAAATCCCTTGATGGGATGACTCCATATGAGGCTTGGAATGGAAGAAGACCAAGCTTAGATCATTGTAAAATTTTCGGATGTATTGCTTTTGCTCATGTTCCTTCACAGGTTAGAGGCAAGATGGATCCAAAGGTAGATAGGTGTGTATTTATTGGATATGAAAACAATCAAAAGGGCTACAGGTTATACAACCCTACCAACAAAGGATTCTTGGTAAGCAGAGATGTAGTTTTTGATGAGAACAATTCATGGTATGAAGATTCATGCAAGAAGGTCAATTTACCATAAAATCTTGTAGAAGATTTTCCAAAGCTTGGTAGAGAACAACCGAAGATTGAAGAACAAGACACCTCAGAGGATGATGAAGAATCTCAGATGGAAAAGATCAAAGCATGGAAGTCTAAAGGTAAATCAAAATTGCAGGAACTTGGACATGAGGCAGAATCATCACATCATGGCCTAAGAAGATCTATGAAGGAAAATAAAAAACCAGAAAGGTATGGGTTTGACACCTCATTAGTAACTAAACATTCTATCTACATAGCAGAGGATATAAACCAAGAGGAGCCATCATCATTTTAAGAGGCCAAAGCAAAATCATAATGGAAGCATGCAATGAAGGAAGAGATTGAAGCACTTGAGGAAAACAACACTTGGGATTTGGTGCCCAAGACTTCATCCATGAAGGTAATAGGCTCAAGATGGGTCTATAAACTCAAGAAGAATTCTGATGGTTCCATTAACAGGTATAAGGCAAGGCTTGTGGCAAAAGGCTTTGCACAAACTCGGGGAATTGATTATGAGGAGACCTTCTCTCCTGTGGCAAAGATGCCTACTATTAGGGTTTTGCTTAGTATTGCCTCTTTCAAGATTTGGAAGATACTTCAACTAGATGTAAAGAATGCATTCTTGAATGGTTGGATAACAGAAGAGGTATATATGGCACAACCACCTGGTTTTGAGAACCAAGCTAATCCTGATTATGTGTGTAAACTTAACAAAGCATTGTATGGTCTCAAGCAAGCTCCAAGAGCTTGGAATTTCAGGCTTTTTTCATTCTTGCAGGACAAAGGCTTTCAACCAAGCAAGGCAGATCCTTCACTCTTTATTAAAAAGAGTAATTCCGAGGTCATCTACCTATGTGTATATGTAGATGATATTATATTGACAGGAAATGATGCAGATGGTATGAAGAAGTTCAAAGATCAGATGAGAGAAGAGTTCAAGATAAGTGATTTGGGTTCACTTACCTACTTCCTAGGTTTGGAAGTTGTCTACAAAGATCATGGTTTGTTTCTCACTCAAAGGAAGTACATTAAGGACATGTTGGCAAAATTCAAGATGCAAGATTGTAAGATTGTAGGTACTCCAATGGAGGTCAATCACAAATTGAGCTCACATGAAGGTGAACTCATAGAGGACATCACATCATATCAAAGTCTAATGGGTAGTCTCAACTATGCCACATTGACAAGAGTAGATATATGTTACAGTGTGAGTGTGCTAAGTCAATTTATGCACACACCAAGGAAACCACATATGGATGCTGCCAAAAGGATTCTCAAGTATCTCAAAGAAACCATAAATGAAGGACTTTATTATCCTTATGTATCTGATTTAGGTTTGAAGCTATTTTCTGATGCAGATTGGGCTGGCTCCAAGGAAGATAGAAGGAGCACTTCAGGTTATCTTACCTTTGCAGGTTCAAAGCTTATTTCATGGCCATCCAAGAAGCAACCCACAGTTTCTCTCTCTTCTACTGAAGCTGAATATAGAGGTCTTGCCATAGCTACACAAGAAGCTATGTGGATGAAGACATTATTCAAAGATCTTGGATTGGAGTTTGGAACTCCAACTATTTTTGGTGACAATATGAGTTCTATTCACTTAGTTGCTAATCCTATCTTTTATGCAAGGACTAAACATATTGAAGTTCATTATCACTATGTACGAGAGAAGGTTCTAAGCAAAGAGATTCAAATATCATATGTGTCCACTCATCAACAATGTGCAGATATTCTAACCAAAGCATTGGATGGTACAAAGCTTTGCAAATTCAAGGCTATGATTGGTTTGCAGGTAATCTTGGAAGATTCAAGACCTCAAGCATACTTGGCTTGAGGGGGAGCTGTTGGAGCAAGTCTATGACAAGCCTAAGTATTGTCTTGAGTCCCACAAAGTCATGAAAAAAGCTTTAAAATGAAGACTATGTAAAGTTCACTTGTGAACTACCTCTTGTAACTTTTGAAGAGTTTACTTAATGTAAAAGTGAAAGAATCTTAAGTGGTTGAGTCCACTTGATCAAGAATGGAAAGAGGAGCCACGAATTCATGATTTGTGGTAGGTAGAGAATCAAATCAATCATTGATTGATTGGAGAGTGATTGAGGGAAGTTAGCCTCCCAAACTCAACTATAAATAGATGGCAGTTTTACTCGTGGTTCGAGAGACCTATGTGAAGACCTCCAAGAGCTGAGCTTTATGCCATATCAAGGTGTGATTACAAGGCACACATATGTATCAGTAAGTCATTGTATTGTACAAGAAATATACTTTCATTTTCATGATTATTTGAGTTCATCTTTCCATGTTCTTGTGAAGTGTACTACTCACTGCCATTACTCTTAGTTTTTCTCAGTCAGCTTGCAGAGATGTTTTCTCTTAGCTTGATGCATCATTTTCAGTGATTTAACTTTGTAAAGTTAACTCTATGATTCTACTATAGGCTCACAAAGTTTCATGTCATTTGGATGTTGCAATCGTCAGTTATGTTCATTTGAAGTCAATAGGGTCTGTGCATTTTCACTTCTCTGTCAGGTACCCGACTTTTTCACTCATCTTGTCAGAGGTGTTTCGCAGTGGTTACTTATCCAAATTCAGTGAATTAAAGCTTGCTAGATTCAGCTTACTGTCTAGTATAACCATACAAAGTTGCAAAATCATTGGATTCTTACATTTGGATTTATGTTGCTTTTTCTACTCACTGGTCTCAAACTGTAGCAGCCCGTGAAAATCAGGATGATGTCATCAGTTGTTAAAACTCATTCTCAGTATGTGGTTCATTATTTTTGATGAGATTACTCTTGAAAGTTAGCTCTTTAAGTTACCTAGAGTTTCCCAAGAGGAATTAAGCTAATTGCTGGTGTGCTTAGAGAATTATGTAAAACACTCGACAGGTGTATGAACCAAGAATAGCAAGTTTTCACCTCTGAGCTAACTCCAACTTATCTGTTTTGATCTATCTTTTTGACAGTGATCTTCCAAGGTACATAGGGTGTCTAATACATCCATTGGCAAGCTAAAAGGGCCCACCATATACTCCTGGAGTTCATTTGGCTAGTGTAGATCAAGGATTTTGCAACACCTCTTCATCTTCAAGCACATACCTATCCATCTCTTCACAGGGCCAAGTGGCCCCCTTTGAATGCTTCCATTCTTAAAGTCCCCCAGGTGATCAATAATGTAAAAAGAGACATCATTCAACATTGATGGTATCATAACTCGTTCTTTTCCACATGGAAGAATGTTGTCAAGGACATCAAAACACCTTTACCCATTTTAGAAGACTTACTAGAGTTGTTAGGGTTAACAAAGGGTAGAAATTTTGTAACATGACGAAATACCTCCAAAAATCTCATCCTAATGACCTTTTGATTGAGGATAAGCTTATAGAGCTCCAAGATGTTCTCCAATCCAAAGATAACCTAGCAGCTAGTGGTGCTCTTTTCTCTTCAATAGAGTATTGGGCTAGTCTAGCGGATCGACCTAATAAACAAATGTTTGATCTCATGGAAATGAAAAAAATCAAGGATTTCATTCTTATGTTGAAGAAGAATTCAATACGTTTTGCTATTGAGTATGAAGATAATTTGCAGGAGGTTCTTTGCTTCTTTATGATTTTTTTCTGTTGCACTCCCAAGTGGGGGGAGCACATCCAGAGAGCTATGGCCACTATGGATCTTCAATGGAAGAAACGGATTTGTCAAGGATTGGCCTCTATCTAGGAAAGTATTGGCCCCTATCTAGGACCTACATCTCACTTTCAATGAGGTTAAAAAAACCATTAATAAATCCAAGCTCTATAATTCCCCTAGCATTGATGGTATTCTGAATGAGTTCTATATCATTTTGAAAGATATTTTGATCCCCTTTATTCTCTTGGTGTGGAAGGAAGCTATTTCCAAAGGTATTCTTCCTTTATGTAACAATAGTCCTGTTATTAAGCTTATTGAGAAAAGGGGCCCTAAAGAGAACCTTCATAATTGGAGACCCATAAGCTTTTTGAATTCCATCTATATGATCTTTACTTCTACCCTAGCTAGAAGGATCTATCCTATCATGGACAACATTTTTCTCCTTGAACATTAAGGATTCATTAAAGGGAGATTCATTCTTGATGTTATTGTGTTCATATGGGAGGAAATGAATTTTTCTAAATATTATAATGGAGACTTCTTCTTCTTCAGGATTGACTTTGACAAAGCGTATGATAAGATTGAGTGGAGCTTCGGTTTTCAATCTCCTCAAGATCTTGATTTTGGTAGAAGGTTGATTAGGGTTGTATGGACCTTGTTTTGAAATGATTTCTATGGTATTTTCATTGATGGAGGATCTATTCTCCATTTAAAAGCCTCATGTGAATAAGGTAAGGTTTCCCTTTAGCTCCTCTTGTGCTTGCCATAGCTAGTGATTCATTGGGATGACTCATCTTAGATGCCATAGAAAATGATAGTATGAAAGGTATCCTTATCCCGAATAAGGAGACTCCTCTAAGGCTCCAAATGTTCACTAATGATACTAATATGATTATGAGAGCAAATGAAGATTTTGCTTCCTTGTTTCTTAAGGCCTTGCAGATTTTTGTCTTGCAAGTGGGTCCATTGTAAATCACACGATCATTACCTTCAAAGCTTCCAATGACTTCAACAATTTTTCCAATAAGGATAAGAACTATGAAATCATTAGGAATGGGGAAATTTTCAGTCTCTTAGGCATTCCCATGGGTTTTGAAGATACTTTCAATCAAAGATGGAACTACATTACGAGCAAATTTAGAGGTATAGTTTTCAAATGGTTAAGGCACCAAAACTCTACTAGTCAGCATATTTTTTTCCTCAATCATTATGTTCTACCCTATCCGACATATTTTCTTTCATGTTGGAAGCCTTCGAATAAACCCCTTACTCAAGCTATTTCCATGTGTCGAAGATTTCTCTGGGTAGGTAGTGAGGAAAGGAATAAAACCCCTATGATTCCGTGGCATACATGTTGCATCCCTAAGACTGAAGGTGGCCTTAGTATTATGTGTCCCACTAAAATGCCCAACAACTTTGCTACCAAGTGGATCCTTAGGTCCCTTTGTTGGGCTCCCTTATTGGATGGAAAATCTGCTTCCTCTCTTTGGTATATCATTGTTTCTCCCTAGATTCTCAATCCTCTTGGTAGTACTCTTTGTTGCACGTTTTGGGAAGCATGGATGGATGTTAAGAATTCATACTCCTTATTTCACTTCCTTTTATTTTAAAACCGTCTTTTTTGTACACGATTCCATGTGGACATGTTGGATTTCCCTATGTAAGGATGGTAATTTTGGACCAAAGGAACATAAATGTTTTAAAAAGGGAATAGACAGACTCTGAGTCCTCCTGCCTCCTCACGGGCTCCGATATAACTAAAACATGTGCTCTTAACTTTAAGCTATTGGATGGTCCGCAACGAAACCGTAATAGCCATTGAGAATCCGGTTCTAAACCCAAGATGCACATGATTTTTTAAAATATTTGTTTCAACTATTTTTGGATCTCTATCTCACATGCACGTCCGGTATCTGTCGCCTCATCTTGGACATTCCTAAGATGTAGCTTTTTGGCATATCTATCTAAGATGCAGGTGTAATCTCTGTCTCCACGCCTTGAGATGTAATGTTTCGGGGACCTTTATTTTAGCTGCACTCTACCGTTGGGAAATATGTTAAGAGTAGGATTTTATGTGATAAAGTATTTCTATCTTATGTGGCGCTTCAATTAAATGTGTTAATGGTTTACACCACAATCAGTTGAGCTTGTTACTAACAATGCTTACAGAATGCCGGAAGACATGTCGATGACATCTTATTCTCTCATATGTATCACACTAAACATAAGCACATGAGCCGCGTTGTTAAGTCGATAGCAGATCCAATTTACAGGTAAATTTTTCAAATGGGCTGGGCTCCAAAGCTCTATGAGTCAAAGTGTTCTTGTCCTCAATCATTATAGTCTACCATATTTGACCTATTTTCTTTCTTGCTGAAAGCCTAGGAATAAATTACGAAAATGATATATTCATACAAACAAGCATCAAAAATGCATACATACGTACATTCATACATATATTCAAACACGAACAGATACATACATACATACTTAGATCAGAAGATGCTTATATAAATACCTTTTAACATACCTAAAAAAGTGGACACCTACATACATACCTTAGTACGCATAAAAGAAAGATGCATAAACAAAAGCATACATAAAAGTGGACACCTACATACATACCTTAGTACGCATAAAAGAAAGATGCATAAACAAAAACATACATAAAGTACAAAAAATACACTTGTAAACAAAAACATAAAAGGATAACAAAACACTCCCCACATTCATCATCTATCGCAATTTTACGAGTGTTGCACAAGCGATGTACAACATGACTGATATGTAGGAAAAACAGAATTTCCTTACGGCATTAAATGCATCATGGACTTCATTGCATTAAGCATACATCCGTTTCATGTAATCCTCATAGGAAATACAACAAACTATTAGTGGATCAACAAGTGGTAGTAGTGCTTCCACGTATGCCACATCATGGATGATATGCATAAGACACAATAGGCCACCTATAATCTTATGAACATTGTCCATAAGTGGCGGTATAAAATTAAAGGGAATAAGAGAGAGCCCACTACTTGGGAGCAATTTAAGATTGTGTTCTATAATAATTTTGTGCAACCAAAGGAGAGGTCTAGGAAACTAGATACGTGGTTTTTGATCAATCCAAAGAACCAAATAATCCAGGATTCTGCATATAAATAAAATGAGGTACTTTTAAAAAAGCTAGACTCTATTTGAGAGTTTCTTCAAGTCCACAAGTTCATCTTGGGACTTAGAGAAATGATACGATCATTAATGAAAAAGGAGAGGTATCACTCTTTTGCACATGCCATAGAGATGGCTCTAGTCTACAAGGATGGCCAAAGAGGCATAGGCTCCTAAGGCAAAAGATCCTCATGGACTAAGATGAGTCAGCTTTTTTCCTCTAGTACGCCTATCTTGTACCCGCGAGTATAAATTGAAGGTGATAAGAGAAGGGTCCTATGGGATCTTAGGATAGACTAGATTTAAAGACTATTGTAGGAAATGAAAAAAATACTTGTAGCCATATTAATAATCCCCACACAGACAAGGAGTGATGTAGATGAGGATTTTGGAGATTCCCCAACTCAGACATCATCTCCCATAGTGGCCTTGATGGTCCCTAAAAAATGCGGATTCTATCTTTGATGCTAGCTTTCCATATTATCACAAAAAGGTAAACAGTTTCCCAACATGAAACTCATTATTATGAGACGGGTGAATTACCAGAAACTTTCTTATATCATGGTCTGAGTGTACATTCTCCTTTACAACTAAACTTCCTTATTTTCGTCCTCTACAAGGGTGACTGCAACTCTATAGCTTGTATACATGTTGGGATAATTAATTGCAACATGGATAGGTTTCCATAATCGGGGCATAACTTTTAATCTCTCCTTCTCTATTTCTATTGAAGGGTTCAAGCGTGGAATCTCGTTACATTTATTTGCATAGGTTTATGCATAGGTTTTTCTTGAGTAGTGGATTGGAAGGCTTTCCATTGTAAAAGTCTTTCTTCTACTTGTTTTTCTTGTTTCCTTTAAGAATGATGGTTATCACATTGAATGGTTTGGGCGATGTATTCATTCAATGTCTTAACCTCTTCTATTGTGAGTAGATGGCCCTTCACATCATCTCTTTAACACTATTTAAATTGGATTATGAGATAATATTTATACCAAGGGAGATCACATATCCATTTCCTAACTTCTCATGCATATATAGTGGCAAGGTGGTTACCTTGATGTTGGTTCCACAATTTTGTTGGTGCCATTGGAATCTTGTTTGTATCTCAAAACATAGCAATGAGCTCTCAAAAAACCCCTCATAGCCACAAAATATTGCCATGTCCTTGTCTAAGATTGGGGCAAACCATGATAATGCTTGACCACAAAGCAAGGTTCCAATAAAACCAACCTTGGATGCATCATCATGGTATCTATAAGGCTGCATATGGATGTATAGTTTTACTTGTTGCAAGAACTTGTAGAACTTTGTGAGATCACCATCAAAATTTTTTGAAATGCAAATTAGGTTCCTTCATTAGGAATTAACTAGGATGTTGGTTCACTTAGATACTTCCTTGATTTTCTTGAAGACTCCTAATTTGTTCTTGTAGTTCTTGGGTGAGTGCACCTACATGCATGGGATGTCCCATATCGACTTGTAGTTTTCAAGGAGTTAGATCATCGACTTGTTGTTGGAAACTTTGAAGTGATGCCAAAATTTGTTCATAAGTTCTCTTCCATGATGTCTCCTCTTGGATGGAAGCTATTCTTGCAAAAATTTTAAGGGATCACTAGATTGTGTGCTTTGACTAGACTGCACATTATTATGGTATTATGCTTTTGATTACAAGATCAACCATGTAGGGAAAATAATACAAGATTATGTAACTCATAGAGCAAGCTCCACAACTTGGGACTGATAGCTGTGGATAACTTGATTAGAGATGATACATGAGATTCCATAACCAAGGACCATAAGTATGAAGCAAGATATCTAGATTACAAGAACTCCCTTGAGAGAGATGAACTAGATACAAGAAATAAGTAGACAAGATCTCATACTATGAGACTACAAGAGGACAAGGCTACATGTCCAAGAACTATACTAATAAATACTACAAGAAGGAACAAGACAAGAAGAGGAACTAGGTCTTTGAAAGTACTCACTTGACGATCACGAATACTTCAGCACCCAACACTCACATTGGCAAGAATGAGTATGTATGTGGCAAGTCGCTCCTTGTAAAGGTTTTTATGGGCGCTTCAACAATGCAGGTTATGAATTGATGATATCATCAATTTGAAACATGGCTCCTCGACATTAGAAATAAAAGTAGACAATTGATCTTAGCCTTCTATCATATTTGTGACATAATGAATGCATTAGTTTCTCCAAATTCAGAACAAATGAAGAAATATAGAAGGTCACATTGAAGCTAAGGTTAATGATGGTTTCCTTTGTCCATGACAGTAGGTTTGGCACATTTTGATCTAGTCCTAAGTAAAAAGTGGCATGCTAGGAAGCAACAAGTCATAGACTTTGCTTCACATGCATACCAATTTGAGAATGAGGAAAAATGATTAGTGATCAATGAAGAGTGAGATCTCCAAAAGAAGGGATGGGCAACCACAACTAAGCTACTCAAGTTTGATTGTAAGTATATTTATTTTTTGTATTTTGTGTATTCCTCATGTGCAATGATCCATTCACATAGCCAAGGAAGCTCCAGTTGGAATGCTCAAGTAATTTCAAATAAATCAACAATAGAAATCTAGGATCTTTGTTCTTAAAGAGTTATCTTTAATTTTATCTCCTTGCACGAATATTGAGCACATGATCAAATTTGTACCAAGAGTGAATCTGACCACTCAACCTCTTTTCTAGTAAAGAAGAAAGGTGGATCTTATAGCATGTGTGTCAACTACAGAGCACTAAATACGTTTATCATCAAACATAAGTACCCATGCCCAAGACATATGATATCCTTAGTGCTCTAGGTGGAGCAATTGTATATAGCAAAAAAGATTTGAAAAGTGGATAACACTAGGTTAGAGTTAAAGAAGAGGGCTTCCTTCTAGAGATAGAGTAGTGGGGGCATGTGGTATCCACCGATGGGGGTTCAAATGGATCCCAAGAAGGTCTCAGTTATTTCAGCATGAAGAACTCCTCAAAATGAGGGGCAACTTCAATCACACCTAGAACTTTTTAGTTTCTATCCAAGATTCATTTCATATTATTCATCGATGGTAGCAAAAAACATATTTTTTGCATGGAAGCAAGAGCAACAAGATAATTTAGATACTCTAAAAAAATCCATTTGAGAGGCTTCAATAATCAAATTGGTAGATCCAAAGAAACCATTTGAGTTGGAGATAGATGCTAGTGGCATAGCCATAGGGGCACTTTTGAACCAAGATGGAAAGCTAATAGCTTTTGGGAGTAAGATATTAAGAGGTGCACAACAAAATTGAACAATAAACAAATAGGAGTTGTATGTCGTGGTGCATGCTTTGTACTAGGAATTAATCTAATCACTCAAACACTGTCTTTTTCTTAGATTGCAAGAGGAAAATTAAGTCCATAAGGTCATGGACGAGTATATGGAGAAAAAGCTTATTAGAACCAACTACTTTCTATTCACAACACCTATTTTTCTAGTAAAGTAGAAAGATGGATCTTATAAGATGTGTATAGAGGATGTACTGGGGTACCCTCTTCCACCAATATCAAACTATATATAGTTCCAGTACTCCATCTACTCAAGGGGGGTCCTCCTAAGGGGAATATACCTTGTAACATTCTTGTGTGTAGGTACATTTATTGAAAGCAGAGACACCAAAAAAAGTGAAAATGTACAGTCACTAACAAAGGAACAATAACAAGTGCTCATTAGAGAGGAAACCCTACTTCTTAACTCAAAAAAGGATTACATACGACCAAAATTCTACAAATGAATGAAAAAGAGGGTTAGCATGCCATTCTAGGAATTAGATGGAATTACATCAAGAAGCACAAATCACATAGAGAGTACTGCACACATGAAAACCCTTCTTCAAGAGGAATGCAATACAATCACACTAAGCGATTATCTCCAAGGCACTCAATCACTTTATAAGGCTAATAGCCAACTCCAGTGGGAAGCCCGCACTCTACATAATCACTCTAGAATGACCACCAACAGTGTGGAAGTAGCCACAGAATGCAAGGAGTTGCTCGACTCTAAAAAAATGGTGCTTCAATCTAGTGCTCTAAATGATGATGATGATTCCTCCCTAGTGTATCCCAGACTTCCTTTTGATTGAGATTATATATCCCCAAATGAGTGCCAAACATTTGTTTATATAGACCATAGAGGGGCTAGGAGTTGCCTTATGGAATCCCAACCTTAACTCCCACACCCCCCAAAGTGGTGCCCAACGAAGTGCGGGCATGGGCTCAATTATAGCTCTAGTAGCCAACTTCAATTTGGCCTTCAATTTTACCTTTTGGCACTGTCAAAGCTTGGCCGCACTATTCCGTGCATTATTTTTCACTATGACACTTTACTGACAAAATATACTTTCGCCCATCATTTGTCACCAAGGTAGCTCATGGTGGAGCTCATCATAAGTTGGTAGTTTCCCAATTTTCTTGCCAAAATAAGTCGCCTAAACATGGTATGCCTACACAATTAGTAGTCACCTACCCTTGATGAAGTGAAGAAGAAAAGAGGAGATGCTTCACAAGAATGGAGGTCACCCATATCCTGGTGTGTGGATGAATCTAGCTTTGCAAACTATGTTGCCATGTTGGTGAGAGGGGAATTGGTAATGGGTAGATGCTTCAAACACAAGCCAAGGTTCTCCCAATTTATCTAGCCCCCATTGGGTGGCTGCCACATGGAGCTTCTAGAAATATGCCATACTTGGCATCCCCAACTAGGTAAGTTCCTTTTTTGATATGTCTTGCATAAGTAAACCGTAGAAGGGACTGCTTTGGGCATCGTCACAATTCGAGGAGGTTGTCACCCTTCCTTGGGGAGATTATGAAAATGGTAGAGGAGGCCATACTTTTAGGAGTCCTCGCACAAAGTTAGGTGTAGCACAAGAAATGGGTGGTCACCTTGGGTGGAGAGGGGAGTGAATGGGAGGTGGTTGCCCATGGGTGGAAAGGGGAGTAAATGGGAGGTTGTTGCCAAGGTTGACTTTAAGAGGGGATGAGCACATAGTGGATAAGGATCATACCTTCCACTTGTGGAGATAATGCAATGATGTGAATTGGATCATGGCAGCTTCTTGGGCAATCTCTGGTATAAGGATCCTTAGCATCTAGAAAAGGCTGATAAGGAGGTGCACCTTCTTGTAAGGAGCACATATTCTGCATGTGGCCACACTCGCCACATGGATAACACATCAATGGCCTATTATATCTAGGCCTACTTGGATAGTTCTCTTCTCTATCAGGTGCATTAAAGTGCTAGCATAATACAAATCAAGAACTAGGAGGGTTACCTTGTTCTTGTGCTCCCATGAGGTAGTAGTAGTCTCTTACTACATGACCATCTTTACCATAGAATTAATAGCTTAGCTTGTTAGGAAAATTAACATTGGAATGTCCATTGTTCTTGTATATTATACACCAAATTTGCCTCCTTATGTCGTGTGTGGTTCACAAATCTCCTAACTGATGATGAAGCTCAACTATCTCATGATCATTATGGTGTTATGGTTGTGGCATGAACTTCTCTTCTTGGTGACTTTTCTGCTAAGGCTTCGAACTCCTTCCTCAGTTTCTCGATAGGACTTAAGTCTAATGCATACTTTGGTTGGGTATCTCCTTCAAAATGTACCCTAGCTTCCTCATTACGCAATGTAGCTGCAACAAAATCATCAACTGTTGCATTCAATCTAAGAGATTCGTGTTGCCATAGAATTAATAGCTTACCTTGTTAGGAAAATTAACATTGTAATGTCCATTGTTGTTGTATATTACATACCAAATTTGCCTCCTTATGTCTTGTGTGGTTCACAAATCTTCTAATTGATGAAGAAGCTCAGCTATCTCATCATCATTATGGTGCTATGGTTGTGGCATGAGCTTCTCTTTTTGGTGGCTTTTCTGCATTCTTAAGGCTTCCAACTCCTTCCTACGTTTCTTGATAGGATTTAAGTCTAATGCATAATTTGGTTGGGTATCTCCTTCAAAATGTAACCTAGCTTTCTCAATGCATGACTTACCTGCAACAAAATCATCAACCGTTGCATCCAATCTAAGAGATTCGTGAAGATTCTATTGAGATGACTTGGGTACAACTTTATCTATCCATTTTTTAACTAGGAAATCACATGGAGCATGTGAGAGACGTGAAACAAGTGATTTTTTTCCCACTGTGAAGTTTGTGAAAGGATTCACCTGATATCAGGTTTAGGTTCTCTAACTGATCTAGAGATCTTTCCGAGGAGTCGCTATGTTGGAATGTCTAGGAGAATTCCTTCTTCAAAGCCTCCCACATAGTGAAGTGGCCATCTGCATATTGATTATACCATTTGTCTGCAATGGGAAGAGTACCAGCATTCCATCCACCCGGTAATATAGAACTCATCTACAACATAAGGAGATGAATCTGCTCTCATGATCGTCTGCATCCTCATAAGCCCATCCCTTAAAAGTAGGGAACTTGATATTCAATCTAGAGAGTAAATGAGAAAGATCCTCCATTGGCACTGATGCTTCTTCTGAAGTATCTGAGGAAAAATCTAATGTGCTACTTGGCTTCTCCTTTGAGGGTGATGTGGCAACCAAATCTATAGACAAATACAAAGAGGGTAGAGGAGACCTAGGTTGACTAGTTGAAGGTAAAGATGTTTTCTTAAGCCTCCTCTGTACATGAACAGGCTCCTTATCGGCTCTTGTATGGGTCATGTACCCACTAGCTAGATACAAAAAGAAAGAATAATGTGAAAACAAGTTTTTACTGCACTAAGGGCCTCACACAAAAATGGAAGGGTCCGATTGGCTAGGTACCTCACACATAGAATGCAAGTGTCCCACTGGGTGTGCCAAACTCTCGAGGAGGTACTAGGGTACCCACTTCCAACAATATCAAACTGTATACAATTCTAGTACTCCATCTACTCAAGGGGGGTTCTCTTTAGGGAAGTTTTCCCTATAGCATTCTTATGTGAAGGTACATTCACTTTTGTTTGTGTGTTTGTTGTTAGTGAATGTACCTACACATAGGAATGTTACAATTATACTTCCCTAGGGAGAACCCTCCTTGAGTACACAGAGTACTAGAACTATATACAATTTGATATTACTAGAAGTGGGTACCCTAGTACCTCCTCTACAGTTTTGGTCACACTCAACATGCCAAACTATAGAAGATATAGTGGGGTACCCACTTCCAACAATATCAAACTGTATACAGTTCTAATATTCCATCTACTCAAGCGGGTTTCTCCTTAGGGAAGTATACCCTATAACATTCTTGTGTGCACGTACATTCACTAACAACAAAGACACTGATAAAAGTGAAAATGTTCTTTCAAAGAGAAAGGAATGATAACAAGTGCTCATAAGAGAGGAAACCCAACTTCGTAACTCAAAAAATGATTGTAGAGGACCATAGTTCTACAAAAGAATGAAACAGAGTGTTAGCATGCTATTCTAGGAACTACGTGGAATCAAGTCAAGAAGAACAAGTCACACAAAGAGTACTAACATGCATGAAAACCCTTTTCCAAGAGAAATGCAATAGAGTCACACTAAGCTAGTATCTCCAAGCCACTCAATCACTTGCTAAAGCTAATAGGCAACTCCACTAGGAGGCCCACACTGTAAAATCATTGTAGAGTCGCCCCCAATAGTGTGCAAGTAGCCACAAAATGCAAGGCATCGTCTTGAGAGTGGTGCTTGACTTCAAAAAAATGGTGCTTGAATCTAGTGCTTTGAATGATGATGATGATCCCTCCCTAGTGTATCCCATACTTCGTTTTGATTGAGATCATATATCCCCAAATGAGTGCCAAACATTTGTTTATATAGTCTCCAGAGAGGCAAGGGGTGGCCTTGCCAAATCCCAGTCTTAACTCCCACACATGCCAAAGTGGTGGCCAACAAAGTGTAGGGGTGGGCTCAATTACGGCTCTGGTAGCAAACTTCAATGAAGCCTCAAACTTTAGCTTCTGGCACCACCAAATCTTGGCGGTGGAATTCCTTGCATTAATTAATTTTCACTTAAGGCAAAGGAATGGTGGTCGTCCAATCTAAGTATGGGCAATTCAGTGGTCACCTTACATTGATGAGGAGACGGAGGCCCAATTTTCCATGCTTGGTGATCACCCTTTTGATAGTGTTCCATCAAAACTTTTCCAAGAGGAGCACTCGAAGAAAATGCCCATAATGTAGAAGATTAACTAGTACATAGGTTTATTGCTTCAGAGAGCTTTTATTATCCTTTTGAGAATGATCATTGGCTTTACCGGACTACAATGTGTGTCAAGTATAGAGATCTAAATAATTTTATCATGAAACACATGTACCCATGCCCAAGATATAATGATATATTTAGGTAGTGATATGTGTGAACACATTTGGATAGTCGGGGCATGTTTTTCTCTCTTTAGGAGGCTTTTTCCCCTGGCTTGTATATATGCCTATAACCCTAAGGGGTTACTTATCTTTGTACATTCTAATGGTAATACATTCAATATTCTGTTTTGTGCTCCAAGTTTCTTCTTCTTCCTTGTGTTGTTCGCATGCTTCGTTAGACCTCAAACTCCAACAACTGGTATCAGAGCAGGTCGCTCTTTCATTTAGGGTGTCATCCACACCCCTCTGGTCATAGTCTATTCGGTGAGCATACTCAAGCCAATTAGGAGTTTAAAAAATCTTTTCCTTGTGGTGTCTAAATCGTGATGTGAGCTTGTTTTGGCCTTCGAACGCATTATCACATTGCTTGTGTAGGGAATTTTGTCTTTTTATGACAAAGATATGTGGAGGTTTTGGTTCACCAATATAAGCATCTTGGGGCTTGCTACAGGTTTAGCAGAATTCAATAGGGTAGTTCTATTTGACATTTTGAGATACATTCATTTTTTTGGATCAAGGCATTTTAGTCACTGGATTGTTCACAATTACCCATTATGGGCTTATATGATGCATCATGTATTGGTCGCAAAAGGGCTGTGGAATATTATGTAGGGTGTTGCAAAATGTCCTATTACACTTGCAAATACAATTATTGAAGGTGATGTAGATGTTGTTAAAGATTGTGATATTCTTCATGTTCTTGTTCGTGTTGCAGTTCTTGCTCCACCTACTGGAGAGAAAATTCCTTGAGATGGTAGAGATGCTCAAGCACATGCATTGATAGCCTTGTCTATCAAACATTCCATTATTCCTCACATTCATTGAATAGTAAAGGATGCTTGGGATACACTTACCACTGTATAACATGCAAGGAATGAGGCTCCTGTTGCTTACCTTTGAAAACAATTCAAGAGCGAGAATATGAATGAGGGAGATTCTATGGACACTTTTTTGACAAAGATCAAAGATTTGAAGGAGAAGTTGATTTCCATCGATGAAGTCTTGCCTGATAGTTCACTTGTGCATACGGTTCGGAATGGTCTTCCCAATTCATGTAAGAGTTTTACTTCCACTCTTCATTTGATGATGAAAGGCAATCCAAATGCCTTAACATTTGAGGAGTTGGTCTCTATTCTATTGCAAGAAGATCAATCTAGGCAGAACAAGTTCATTATGTGTTTTATAGATCAAGCTTTCCTGGCTAGTCAAAAGGGCAAAGGAAAATGGAGCTCATCTACTAGTAAGCACAAATGTGCTAATTTTCCAAAATCAAAGAAGGATGACAGAGACGAGAAGAAAAACAAAAAAGTTGAAATTGTTTTGCAAGTATTGTAAATAAAATGATCATGTCATAAAGAGTTGTCCAAAATTGGTTCCAAAAGAGGGAAAGAAAAAAGAAACTAGAAGGAACACTATATTCTACAATGGACTCAGATGTTTGGTACTTTGATAGTGGGGCAACCAAACATATTATCTCACAGCATACTTTCGTAACCTCACTCGAGCCTGCCCCTATAGGGAATACTATCACATGCACCAAGAAATCCTCTAATCCTGTCATGGGAGTTAATAAGATCATTCTAACTACTATTGAAGGTAGTTTGTTTACATTGTCAGATGCTTTTTTGGTGCCAAGGGTCAAGAAGAATCTATTATCAGTTTTAGCTTTAGCCAAGATTAGCTTTGGTGTAAAATTCATTGATCATAGATGTATAGTTCATTATTTGTCAAATGGAAATGTCATTATTACTTTCTAGCATTTTATTTCATGGGCTATATAAGCTCATAGATTATGAAAAAACTATGAATGAATTAGCATGTGCAGTACATGATTCTCGGGTTATGTAAGATGCAAACCTTTTGGCATGCATGTTTTGGTCGTCTTAATTTTTCTAGTTTGCTATGCTTACAGAAATCCAAAATTGTGTCCTATTTGTGCAAATTTAAGGCACCTCTTAAACATGTTTGTGAAGGCTATATTTTGGGAAAAATATTGTGTTTCTCATTCCCAAAAGATGGTTCAGTTGTAGCTACTCAAAAACTATAGCCTCTTCACAGTGATGTCTGTGGTCCTATGAAGACATCCTCTTTTGGAAACTATCTTTACTTTGTGATGTTCATTGATGTTTTTCTAGGCATGCTAGGATATATCCATTGCAAGAAAAGTTTGAAGTCTTTATGTGCTTCAAATAGTTTCTAGTTTTGGCTGAAAATCTATCAGCCTGCAAATTGGGCACCCTCCATTCTGATTGAGAGGGTGAATATATGTCTTGTAATTTTGATGCATTTCTCCATGAACGTGCGATAAAACACTAGTTTATAGTGCTGTATACACCTCAATATAATGGAATTGTTGAACGAAAGAAGACTTCACTGATGGAGATGGCGAGGTGTATGGTCAAAAGTTACGCTTTACTACATAGTTTCTTGCTTGAGGCTAATATGTGTGCAACATATGTACTTAATAGCTATCCCACTAAAGCAATGCATTCTGTCACTCCATATGAGGTTTGGCATGGTTGCAATCCATCTGTTGCTAACATGTGTCAAGTGAAGCGTTGGAAAATGCTACTGTGTATAGGAAAATTATGGAAATTTTGATATATCTCAGAATTACAAGACCTGATCTAAGCTACATATGTGGATTCCCAAAAACCACATTTACATGCTTTGAGAAACACTCTACAGTATGTGAGTGCTCCTTTGGAGTATGCATTATTTTATGAAGGTGGCATAGACTTGCACATACATGGATACATCGATGCAAGTTCAACTCATATTGTTCTAGATAGAAGATCTACGAGCACATTTCTATTCTCACTTGGGAGTGCTCCTATTAGATGGAGAAGTACGAAGCAATCCATTGTTTCTTTGTTGAGTACAAAAGTTCACTACAAAAGTGCGGCAATGGAAACATGTGAAGCATCATGGATAAAGATGCTAATTGTAATTTTAGGTGTGGAAGTTTTGAACTTTTCAACATATATTATGATAATCCCAACAACATATATTTACCAAGAAATCCTTTTTATGTCATTCTACAACAAAGCAAATGAAGGTACATTATCACTTCATCAGAAAAAAGGTATAAGCAGGTGATATTAATCTTGTTTATGTGAGGATAGATGAACAAGTTGTTGATATTTTGAGTAAAGCACTTGGAGGAGAAAAGCTAAATAAGTTTAAGACGATGCTTGGAATATTGACATTGATCTTGAGGGGAGTATTGCGATATCAAGCTCAATATGTGATTATCCATGATGACATGTATTACTTTATCATCTTTCTTACATGTAGTCATTATGCACATTTATTATCTTATCTACTCACTTATTCGCAAACATTAGGGTTTTCTTTATCTTAATATATTGTACTAGTTGTTTTGTTGTATTAGGGAATTCTTTTATATTCTCTTTATGTAATAGAGAAAGAAGAAGAAGAAGAAGAAGAAGAAGAAGATCATTCTTTCTTGGCTCAATCTATGTGTGCTCCTCTTTTTGTCTGTAAGAGTTTGTGAGCGTTCTCTTCCTTATCTGCTCTCTCTTGACACAAAATAATAAATGGAAGTTATCTTATATACATCCTCCTCTTTACCTCTAATCTAGTGGTACCTACTTTTTAAATCTTTTTTGCTATATCTAATTGCTCCACCTAGAACATCAAGAAAATCATGTATGTTTACCGAAGCACGCAAATAACAAAGGAAGAAGAAGAATCTTGGAGCACAGCACACAATACTGAATATATTACCACTAGAATGTACAAAGATAAGTGAACCATTAGGGGTAAAGGTGTATATATAAGGCAAGGAAAAAAACCTGCTAAAAAGGGAAAAAGGTGCCCCAACGGTCCTAGTGTGTTCACACACATCACTACCTAAATATATCAACAAATCCCCCCTAGGATGGATGCAGTGAATAAGGAGCTGATACTCATGTATAAAGGAAGTGCCAAGGTGTGTAGAATCAATCCACAAAAGGAAGTAAGCCCAAAGCTTTGTGAAAAGCTTCAAACTTCTCCATAGGCAGAGCCTTTGTGAAAGATCTACAATGTTCTCATGTGTGGGCACATATGCCAAACCGATCTCTCTTGCATAGAACCTCTGCCTAACATAATGATAGTGCACCTCAATGTGCTTAGTGTGAGCATGGAACATAGGGTTCCTCACAACTACAAATGCGCTCTGACTGCGAGTGAAGATGGTGGTGGGAGAGGACTAACCAACACTCGATTCAGCCATAAGGCATCTAGGCCACACAAACTCAATAGCTGCTCTCAAAGCTACCCCATACTCAGCCTCGCAACTAGAAGTGGCCACACGAGGATGATTCTTGCTCAACCAAGATATGCATGAGCTACCAAGCATGAAGAAAAAACCACTAGTGGACACACAAGTTTCATAGCAACTAGCCCAATCAGAGTCAAAAAAAGCATGTAAATCTAGCTCTAGTGATCCCTCCTTAGGATAAAACAATCCAAGTAGCCAAGTACCATTCAAGTAGGAAAATATGTGCTTAACCACCTATGGATGCTTGACACATGGGTGATATAGAAACCTGCTCATCTGTGTGATAGAGAAATCAATATTTGGTCAAGTAATGCATAAGTAAATCAAGCATCCAATAGCCTATTGATAGAGAACAACATCAAATGCATCTTTAGCATCATGAAGACTCAATCATAAACTTGTCACCATAGGAGTGGACATAGTTTTGCAATCGTCAAGGCAAAAATGTTGCAATATTGTGTCAATATATTCTTTTTGACACAAAGCTATTCCGCCATCAACTTGCATAAACTAGATGCCCAAATATGATGCAAATGTCCCAAATCTGCCAATTCAAATGAGGCATGTAGATTAGCCTTTAACTTAGCAACATGCTTCTCATGAGGATGAGTAAGTAGCATGTCACCAACATACACAACAATGATTAGAAGCACATCATTTGCATGCTTAACATATAAGGTGATCTCAATTGGATTGTTCTCAAAACCATGTGCAATCAGTTAGGCATGTATCTTTTCATACCAAGCACATGGTGCTTCCTTCAAACCACATAATGCCTTTTTCAACGTGCACACATGGTTTTCATGCCCGTTTTGCACAAATCCATCCAACTTTTAGGATTTTGTGCTTCATCAAACAAAATAGGCTCATTCAGTAGTATCCAACTTCAAATTCTAATCCAATGGCATAGAAATTGGCTTATGATGAGACATACCAAATTTTTTGAGCATACTCAAGCTGTAGTGCCTTTGCAACATCCATATACATGTTTCTATATGTATAAAGTCAATGCCTAGAAAATAGCACAACACACCAAGTTCTTGTGTGTCAGATTCTTGCATAAGGAGATGTTTTATATTTTTACTGGTTTCTTCCGTCTCACTACCTACAATCCATTCATCAACATAAATAGCCACAATTGTGATGCCATCATCACCCTTTCTTGCATAATGAGTGATCTTCATGACACATATAAGAAAATCCAAAAGAGGTTAAATAACCTGCAAACCTTGCACTCGAAGCATGAGGGGCTTTGTTTAAGACATATGATGCCTTTTGCAACTTAAAAACATATTCTAGGCACTTGTGATCCTCATATCCTTATGGCTGATCCAAGTATACGCCTTCCTACAACTCAACATGTAAAAAAGCATTCTTAGCATGCATCTAGGGAAAAGCCATCCTTTTGTTGAGACAGTGCAACAAGTTCTCTAAGAGTAACCATTTTAGCTATAGGACTCAAAGTTTTCTCATAATAAATGCCATGTGTATCTACATATCCTTTTGCTACCAATCATGATTTATACATGCTTATGCTACCATGAGCATTGTGCTTACCTTGTATATTCACTTGCAACTTTTGGCTTTCATTCCTTGTAGCAATGGAAATGAATTCCATGTTCTTTCATTTCCATAAAGTGCAACCATCTTTTGATCCATAGCTTTCTCCCAATCTACATTTCCAATTGCATCTTCAAAATAGAAGTTGGTTGCACGTTGCAAAGGTATTTACGTAATTTCTCTAAGGTTCAAAGTGTTTTTAAAGTGTTTTGGAAGGTTCGGGTGAACCCTCTCTTAGGTGCACAAGTGAAGAACTAAAAGGAAAAATGTGAAGGTATGTGAAGCAGTAGCAGAATTGAAAGCATGGCCCCCCAATTAAAATTTTTGTTTTAGTCTTAAGTCACTATAGGACAAAAGAGGGATTTGTTGACTGCCCACTTTTGGAGACAATCTTGGTACATCAAAGTGAGATACTCTAGCAGTTATGAGCGTACATGAAGTGACACTCAAATCAAGCAAGGACTATTCTTGAGGGACTAAGCAAGGTGAGCATAGTCTAAGCTAGGCAAGAGAGAGAAGTGCAAGGGACACACAGTGTGCGACACAGAGAAGTGAAGAGCAAGGTGTGCATGAAGAGTGACTAAGAAGTGTGCAAAGAAGTGCTAAACTTACAACCAAAGATCCCAAGGTCCCATTGAAGCTGTGCGAATGCCGACAAAAGGTGTCCATCCCTCCCCCTTATCAGAAGCTTGGTTCAAGGTGTGCACAAGTGCAGGCTTGGAGAAGGTGGAGGTCTGGTGAAGAGAAGGCCCACATCAACAAGACCCTTGGGTATATTTTATTTTGTGGTTGTGCACTCTATGGGATTTTGCACAGAAGCATTGGTACGCCAAGAATACGCCAACAAATCCCTTTTTGTACAAGAAT
>CM035411.1:66911464-67033964 GCA_020310875.1 Ceratopteris richardii
TGTATGGCTTGAAGGGGAAATAGAGTCATTGTGATGAGGCCTAGGATTTACATGGAGTTAACACATCGATTCTCATCGAATCTCATTGAATCTATTGGATGTGTTAACTCCATATAAATCCTAAGCTTTCATCTCCAATGACTATCTCCTCTTCAAGCTATACAATCTCATCCACCTCTTTCTTCTTCATATCAATAGCACTATCATCATCTTCCTCATCTCTAGGAAATTTTTGGAAATATTGATCCACCTTTCTCTTGTGAAACTCAATGTTTCCCAAAATGCATTGATGCATCCTTTGTTGTTCCTCATATGAACACCATCTAATCGAGTCCTCTTGGGAATTACAACATATGGTATCTCAATATCACCATTAGCACTCTCTAAGGAAGCTTGTTGATGCATAAATCTTAGTACAAGATTCAACTTGATCTTCGCTTTGAGCTCTCAATATACAAGATAATATATTTCAGAGATCCATAGATATGTTTGAAGAAGTTATATTGTATTGATAGAAAAAAAAAACCTTCTATTAGGTAATATGCATTGCCCTAGATGCCATTGATCTTCATGAGATATTAGCATCAAGATAATATAGTATCATTTCTTGATGCATTTTCTTGATACCATTTACCTCTGATTGATCAAAATCTGATTATGTAGCAAATAAAGATACTAGATATTAATAATTTTATATACACACACATTCACACGTACATATTTATACATACACGTACTTAGATACACACAAATATACATTTTGAAATATAAATACACACACAAAACTATAAATGTATAATGTATGTATGTGTAGGTATTTAGTATGTATGTGTGTGTATGTATATATCTGGATATGTGCATGTGTGTGTATGTATGTATGTCTAAATGTATATATGCGTGTATGTATGTGTTAGTGTATGTAGATATGTATGTGTATACATGTATGTTTGTATATATGCATGTCTATGTGTGGGTATGTATGTATGTGTATGTGTCGGTATGTATATATGTGTAGGTGTAAGAATATGTGTATGTGTATGCATGTATGTGTGTGTGTATGTATGTATATATGTGTTAGTGTATGTATGTTTATGTAAGTGTATGTATGTATGTGTAAGTGTATGTATATGTGTATGTCTATGCATGTATTTGTGTGTATGTGTAAGTACGTATGTATAAGTGTAAGTATGTATGTCTAAGTATATGCATATGATTATGTGTATGCATGTTGATCAGTTTAAAGTTTTATTTATATTATAATTTTCTTTTTTGTTTGAGATTAAAATAATAGGAGAGATTGTATGGTAGAACAATTAAGAGAATCTCTAACATACCATCTGAGATATGGAAGATTTTTTGTAGACAACTACGTCTTCCATAATCATTGCCTTAGCAGAAAGTATACAAATCAAAAGTTTATATACCTATGACTTATAATTCTCATACATTTTATCAATGTTTTACATTTTATTCTATGTATTTTTGTTTCATTAAATAAATGCAAGCTACTACAAAGAAGAGAGTTGAGTCAGGTCAGACATCATATGTAGGCTGAATGGGTCATCATGGTTTTGTAGCTACATTCTTAAGTATATATATTATTGAAACTATATTTTTTATTTTAGTTAAAACACTAATCATTAATCTTTTTTTTTTGTTCCAATGCAGTGAAAGGATTATGGTCGATATGCTATGAACAATGAAATTGTTTTTGCTACACATTGACGCTATGAAAATCTCAATGCGTATATGCAAGATCATCCAAATGCTTTTGTAAATATTACTAATTTCATATAGTTTATTTCAATTTTATTGATGTTTTACATGTTTTATTTATTTATGTGTGCTATATGTAATATAGGAGTATTATGGAGAGCTCGATATGGATGAGGTGGAGAGGCAGACATAGAGAGGACCATCTGGATCATCACAGAGTGATCACACGTCTACCCATGATGCCACTACAGATACATCAGATCATGCAGATGATCGTGATGATGAGGATGATCATGACGATGATCACGATGATTAGGACTTACATGATGATGTGGATAATGATAATCACGATGATTGATACATTACATTGGATATATATTTTACATTGATATATATAATTTTCTATATCTATATATTTTCTCATTCAAGTTATGTTTTGAATGTTTTCTATGGTACTAATTAATGAAAAGTATTGTTTGAATGATTATTATTACTGTTTATATTTTACATGTATTTTATTACTTTAATTATATAATTCATTCATATTGTATATGGATTTATGTGTATAAACATATGTATGTGCATGTGTATGTGTAAGTATATGTATATATATATATATATATATATATATATATATATATATATATATATATATATATATATATATATATATATATATATATATATATATATATATATATATACGTGTGTGTGTGTATGTATGTATGTATGTATGTATATGTGTGTGTGTGCACGCATATGTATGTGTATATGTAAGTATATGTATGTGTATATATATATGAGCCTACATGTGCATGTGTGTGCATCTTCATTTGCATCCATCTGTATGTTCATGCATGTGAATATGCACATGCATGTGCATAAGTATGTGTTAATGTGTGTATCAGTATGTGTGCATGTCTATGTATAAATGTATGTGCATTTGTGTATGTATATGCATGTGTATGTGTATGTGTGTTTATATGTATGTATGTGCATGTGTGTGTAAGTGTATGTGCGTACATGTGTGTATGTGCATGTGTATGTGCGTGTGTGTGTGTGCGTGTGCGTGTGTGTGTGTGTGCGTGTGTGTGCGTGTGTGTGTGTGCGTGCGTACATATGTGTATGTGCATGCATGTGAATATGCATATGCATGTGTATAAGTATGTGTTAATGTCCGTATGAGTATCTGTATATGAAATAATGCATGCGTGCATATTCTTTTATGTGCTTGTAGATATGTTTGTGCATATGCACATGTATGTGTGTGTATGTGTGTGTATGTGTATGTGTAAGTGTATGTGCATGTATATGTGTAATATGTGTATATATGTGTGTGTATGTGCATGTGTATGTGTGTGTATATGTGCGAACGTGCATGCTCATGTATGTGTATATGTGTATATGAATGAGCAAGTGTGAGTATGTTAATTACTGAAAATAAAACAATTTAAATGATATATAGCCAATGAAATTAATTAGCCATATTTTATGTTTGGTGAACATTTTGAATAACGTGCAATAGAGAGAGAGAGAGAGAAAGAGACAAAGAGAGAGAGAGAGAAAGAGATAGAGAGATCAAAAGAGATGAACAAAAATGAAAAAGAGAGAGATATAGAAATTAAGAGAGAAAGAGGTGGAAAGAAGGAGAGAGAGAGAGAGATAGAGACAGAGAGAGAGAATATACGAGAGGGATTAGAAAAGAGAGAGATCTAATAAGAGCTTGTAACTACAATAGAGATCTGCATGTTGGAGAGCTCTTCAATGAAATGCACATAAATGATTATTGAAGAGCGGTCCAAATTATTTTTTATCAAAGATAACCATCACATGAGCAATGAAAAACCATCATCTTCTCGATGATCGCTTGAATCGTATAAGCAACACATATGCATTGCATAAGCGACACCAAATAGCATCACATAAATGATGCTGGCCAATAAGTCATATAAGCAATGCTTACGAACAAGTCGTATAAGGGATGCGAAATGAGCAATGCTAATGTTTATTTCGCTAGAAGCATCGGTCAAAATATTAGAAATAACATCAAGATAAATATTGTTTAGATGACACTATGTGCTCAATGCCCGCTCTAATGAAATGCTCAACCACGAAGCGACAAAAATGTGTTGTGTTAATTGTTGCTATGCCAATGCAAGCTATCATGCTTAGATTGGCTTGATATTGTATCAATCATGAACATGAATGAAGTTAAGATCACCATTATGCATGATGAAGGCTTTGACCATACTAGTTAGTGTTCATTGGAAACAAATTTTGAGAGTTCTATCACTAAGAACAAATTATATGTGCATATCTAAGAAGCATCACATGAGTGATGTTAAGAAATAATTATGCAACATGAATTTCGTCTTTTCTCAATGGAATTGAAAGAGACTAATTTTGAATCAATTACTCTAAGGAATAATTTTGAAGGACTAATTCTAAGAACTAATTTTGAAGAATAATTTGGAGGAAGAATTTTCTATGATGAGGGAGGCGAATTCTTAAAACAAATAAGAGGGGAGGCAGACTCTTGAAAAGGACAAATCCCATGCTTGGCGAATAGAGATGCAACCCACTGACGAATTTGAAGGAGGATGAATTCTTAGAAAGGTTAATTTTATTGGCAAATTTAGAAAGTTGAATTTGGTGAAGACTCAGATGACGAATTGACAGAACAAATTTTGGCAAAGTGATGGCCAATTTGGCATTGCAGAATATTTTGGTTGCTTATTGTGCATTTGTCCATGTGATACCTATGGCCTTGGGTAGTCTTGAAGAGCACCATCTCCTCAACCATGGTTCAAATCCCACGCACTCCTAGGACCGATTGCTACATATTTTTGAAGCACCAACTTTTGCGCCAAACAAGGCGAACTCATCTTGTTAAAGGAAGCCAAAAAAATAAAACGATTTCCTAGAGGCAAATTTATCAAAAAAGTCAAATTCAGGGAGGCAAAAAAGAGGAGGACTTTAGAGGATAGGATGGCCCAACATGCATTTGGAGAGGATGGAATTTTGGCACAAAAGAATTCTACAAGGAAATCGAAGAATTGCAGAAGATGAACTTGATTTGGAGGTGGAGATTTCGGAAATGGATTCTCAAGACGAATTGGTGATTGGGCGATGAGCTACTCGAAACAAATTGACAATCTAAAGAAGGAGAATTTGGGAGGGAGCACGTGGACGAATTCCATTGCCTCAATAATGCCAATGATTCATGTATCTATTCATTATGAAACGTTGGGATGGCTAGCACAGAAGGCTCACTACTTCCCACGAGAATCAAATCTCATGGTCTGAATAGTTAAGCCAAATTTAGTTGTGACTATGAAAGAGGATTACTGACTATATGTCAAATAGATAATTTTACGTTTATGTAGTGCTCATAGCATGTTGGCTAAAATAGAGTACTTCCATCCCTGCCATCAACGTTCAAGCCCTACGTTCTTCATGTGAGCATTTTGATCTCTTGAGGTAAATTTGCACTTGCGAGGATGAATTATCACTAGAGACGAATTCTCATGTAGAGAAGTGAGGGAAAACGTCCTTGAAGGACAAATTCTCCTCAAAACAGACTCGAATTCTATTCAAAGGGGACAAATCGACTGACAAATTCTCTTTAAGATGCATTCTTCTTCACCTCGCTCATCCTATGGAGAAAAATTGGTGACCAAGGCCTTTTTGACGAATTTTATGTCCTTTACAAGGATGAATTTGATGAACTCAAATAAAAGGACGAATTTGATGAGTGGCAATAGAAGAATTAATGATTAGATAAATTCTTGAACTTTAAAGGCAAATTTTTAGATGAACTTGATAATCCTTCTTACCAAGTTCTCTTGTCTTTCTTCTCCTAGATATAGTCCTCGACATCAAGATGTTGGACCGTTTCAGTGCACTTCTTCACTTATTGGTTACAATTGTTGGAAACCAAATGCGAATTACAAGCTAGAAATGAGAGCTATGGTATAGATAGTAATTGAATTCTCTCAAATTCTTTCAAATTAGATATTTCTTCACCTTGGAAGTGTTAACTAGGGAAAATTTCTCACCTTGGAAGTCCTCCAACTATACTGCTCCTTGTTCAAATATCCTCAGCACTTTGTAGGGTTTTGACCATTTTGGTGCGAATTTGGTAGGTACATGTGGAATCTGATATACCAGGACTAGAAATCCCTCTTCCAAGTCATTGGTCCTTAAGTGCTTGTCATGAATGTGTCTCCTCTCTTCCTTCTTTATCTACAACCTCTTCATTGCTCTTTCTATATATTACTCCAATGCAACTAGTCTTGTAATGTGATTGCCCACTTTGATTGTCTTTTCTTCAATTTCGTTTCTGATAATGAATTCAAAAGGGGCTAGCACCTCCTTACAATAAACTTCTAATGTGAGAGTATACTTCGATTGTCTTTTCTTCAATTTCTTTTCTGATAATGAATTCAAAAGGGGATTGTGCCTCCTTACTGTAAACAATGCGTCCTCTTCTCATTGTTCAAAAATCCCATATTGTGCCAATAAGTGCTTGTGGCCATCAACCACGATGTGAAAGGCTAATTTACATAGTAATTCAATTAAAATTTTCTTAGAACTTTGTGTCTGCCCATTTGCTCTCAAGCTATATGCATATGAATTTTAATGGAATACCTTGTACTTGTCAAATATAAATTGCAACAGATTATTTATGAAGGTGTGCCTCTACCACTCGTAACTTCTAGTGGGCAGCCAAACCTTGAGAAGATTCTGTTATACATAAACTTGGCTATTGTAGTGGTAATACAATCACCTATAGCCTTAGCTTCTATTCACTTAGTAGAATAACATGTGGCCACCAAGATATACTTCTTACCACTAGGTTGACTAGTTGGACTGATTGGTCGAATGAAATATAGACCCCATCGTTTGAAAGCTGGCTATCCTGTGGAAATGACTAAAGGTTAAAAATTCAGTCTCTTAGGCCTCGGACCATATCTCAGGCATATGTCACATCCTTTGAAAAACTTGATAGCATCTTGGTAAACATGAGGCCGCCATATTCACTTGTGGATGATTTTGTGAGCCAAATCTTCTCCCTCGAGATGTCATTCACTATGTATTGCTTCAAGCAAAAAATTTACCTCCGACGAAGAAACACATTTTCTCAAGATACCATTATGACAATATTTATTTATAAGCAAATATGCTTCGGATTTAAAGAGCAATCTCCTCTTCTCTAATGGTGTTATGCCTTGAGAAAATTTTTGAGAAGTGAGAAAATGCAAAATTTCCGCATACCAATCAGTTTGAGTCTCTACCAAGAAGAGACTACTATCCACAATCTCATCACTAATACCTATTGAATTTTCACTCATGGAAATCCTTGACACGTGATCTTCCATGTAGTGTTCTTTTCCTAGCGTAATACCAATCTCAAAAGCATATTCTTGAACTTGTAGTAGCCAATGCCAAATCCTTCTAGCTACTCTAAGCTTATTAGTTAAATGTTTCAGGGGCTGATGATCAAATATGACAATGAAATGCACACCTAGAAGGTAGTGCCAAAAATTTTGGAGTGTGAAAACAATATCCAACCCTTCCCTTTCCATAGTGGTGTAATTTTATTCTGCCTTGGTAACTAGTCTGCTAGCATAAGCTATAGGTTGATCCATCTTGGGCATAGAGGGTTGAGCCAAAACCTCTCCTATTGCATGAAGAATATCATGTGTATGCACATGAAACTCTAATGAATAGTTAGAAACAATTAAGAGTGGAGCAGTACATAGCCTCAATTTTAGTTTGCAAAATGCCTTTTCAACTTCACGACTCCATAAGAAAGAAATGGTTTTACTAGTAAGCCTTGATAGAGGCTTAGCCATTTTTGAGTACATCAATATAAATCTATTGTGGTACCCTACATGGACTTAAAAGCTTTGCCCTTCCTTAGGAGTCCATGGAATGGGCATGGAAAGGATAGTAGTCTGCTTTGTGGGATCTACAATTATCTCTTCTGTAAACACTATATGGCCAAAGAGAGTGCCTTTAGTGACCAAAAAATGCCATTTCATAGGATTCAACTTTAAACCTGTTTTGAGACACTCATCAAAGATTTCCTTCAGATTCTCCAAGTGATCATGAGAAACTTGGACTACTGCTCTTCTATCTGTGCTTGAGAACACTGAAAAGTCATCCATAAAAATGTGTAGAAAGGTTGTCAACCATTTTCCTAATATCAAATACATTTTCTTATTAAATGAACCAGATGCAGTTTTTAGCCCAAAAGCCATGTGTGTATACACATAAGTGCCCCATGGAGTGACAAAGGTAGTTTTTTTCTATCATTAGGATGAATTAGTATTTGGTCACAGCCACTGAAACCATCAAGAAAACTATGTAAAGTGTGATTGGCTACGTCTTCTAATACCTCTTCCATGAAAGGTTGAGGGAAACCATCTTGAATAATTTCCTTATTTAAGGCACAAAAATCAACGCATACTCTTATTTTCTCGCTATTTTTCCTGGCTACAATAACCACAAATGAAATCCACCTTGAATGTTCTACTGGAACAATAATATCTACCTCCTATAGGATTGTTATTTCTAGTTTTATGACCTCTATATATTTTGGATTGAGTCGATAAGGCCTACTTCTTGCATGTGCAACTCCCTTAACTAAGGGTATTTCATGTATCCAAGCTCTTGTGGAATCACTATTAGATCCTTGTAGGACCATTCAAAAGCATTTTCATACAAGAAAAGAAGAAGAGTTTCCTTCTATAGTAAAAATGGATAGTGCCACAACCAAGAGGATAAGTGGCTGATTTGAGGATTCTCTTCATCTCCAAGGTTTACTCCGTGAACAAGCACTTTAGGAATGGTCTCACTTGAAATATTATCCACACTGTATGAATGGATGGAATTCACCTTATATTCCATAATATGTTCCTTGGTTCATCCTTGAGAAATGTCTGAAAACAAGAGGTCCTCTCTCCTCTTAGGCTCAAAATTAGGCCTGTAAGACTCAAAACTAGACTCCTCAAAAGCTTCTTCAAATTTGACATTTATAGGCTCTTCCACCCTTTTGCAGAACTCTGTAGTGATGAATTTTCGTAAAAATCGCCCATTTTGCTCCAATGGACCAATCTGGTCTAATGTCCCAATCAGAGTATTGGGGCACAATTCACTTCGGTTCAATGGCCGAATTTGTTCCAATAATGTGATTTGCATATTTGGACTCCTAGGAGATATTAGCTCACTTCGTACTAATGTTTGACCACCAAGACCATTTGTGAGAAATGCCCAGTTTTGGTCCCCAAAGGCTCTCTGTTGACTTCTACTTCTTTTTTCTTACAAAGACTTATTTTTTCTCCTCCATTAGTGTTTGAGCTAAAATTTTATTTTTCAACCCTTTCTCCCTCGCCTGGGCTTGTTTTGCAAATTCTTTATTTAGTTTAGTAATCTCAACATTGCAACATTGCACTACCCATCATCCAATTTAATAGATTATCTTATTCATAGGGTACAAAAGGCATTACTTAAGTATCTACATATCTAGTTGTTTTGGCCATACAACATCCCTCCTCTTAAGGCATCTATATATGGTTATTAGTCTTTGAGGAAATCCACATCTAGATTCTTCCCCAAACCTAAATTGCATTTTCGTGCCTCAACCAAGGCCTTCCCAAAAGGAGAGGATAAGAGTTTTCTTATGGTAGGGCAATCATAACAAAATCCAAGAGGAACTGACAACCTTGCACTAACATTTGTATCTTTTTTGATAATGCCAAGGGGGTGCAATCCTATGTTGATCTACTAATGTCACAGTTAAGGGTGTTCCCTTGGTGAGATTGGATTTGAGTTTCTTCATTGGAAAATCATGCATCAAATTGATGCTAGATCGTCTGTCTATAATAACACGAGTCTAAACTTCATCTTTTATGAAAATAGATAGCCTTGAACTTTGATAGTCTCCTAAGGGTGCAAGAGGAAAGTCAACCATGAAACCATCTATACTAGGAGATGGGCTCCTGTAGGCCCACTTTATGATTTTTAGTAGATCATTTCTCACCTTTGCATCTATTTGTATAAGTTGGAATAGACTAATCTTATGATGAATTCCTTTCAAAATTTCTTCAATATTTACCTCTTGGGTATTTTCCTGAAGGTGAGTTGGTTGTTTTATCAATGATGTTCCCATTGTGTCCTTGGCCAGTCTATTCTCAAAATCAACTCTCTAGTCTTCTTCTCTTTCCTTGATTGCATGTTGGTCCTTTGCACATGTTGCCACCACTTACCTAGCCCTAGTCATTATAGGCATTGTAGATGATGAAACAACATAAGAGTGTGGAGCCATACCTTCTTCCTTTGGAGACACGGCAATCATATGGATTGGAGCATGGTGGTTGTGAGAACAATCCTGTGTAAAATGATCCTTGGCTTCAGGATAATGTGATGTTGTCAGGATCTTGCTCACGCGCATACAGAGGTTACAAACACAGAAAACACACAGAGAAAATAGAGACAACAATAGACAAGACTGAACGCAGTACTAGGTGCAATCTCGCCCCATGCACTCTGTTTCAACAGTCCACAGAGTGCATGTATTTATAGGAACTTTTGATTACGTCCAAAAGAGTGTTTACATGAGAGCAGCTTCAAAAGCAAGCATGAAACTAAAAGTTGGTAACTTTTACAGAAAGCCATTGCTTTCAATAACAAAAACTACGGTCTACAACGACCCTTATTCTAACCATTACTTTTCTAACTATTTCTAACAATAGAACCTTTTACGCATAATAATTATTCGGATTATTGATATCCGCCCTTTCACCCTTTGCACGCTCCTCACGAACCTTCAGCTGTTATATCAAAAACATCAAAAACACATTAATACATCAATAGTTTAACACTCTAACAATGCATTGTTCAATAATAATTTAACACTCCAACAATGCATTGTTCAACATATTCCATGTTACAATCCAACAATGCATTGTTCAAAATATTCATGTTAGACTCCAATAATGCAATGTTCAACATATTCCATAAGTTATAACATGCCCCTCAGTTGAAAAAGCAACTGACCTTAGTTGATAAAATAATAAACATGGATGGACATGTAAAAACACATGCATGGAAATGTTCATGGAGCTGTTACATTAATGTGTTTCTGTATGATATGCAAAATTAAGTGGTCATAATGAGGTGTTAATTGTGTTTTATGTATCCATTGACATGCGTCAAGAGAGTGATTTTTGTACTTAAACAAATATCAATGATATTGAGTACCTGTGCGTTTAGTAGTGACATCATGATCAATGATTTTCTCAGGAACTAAGATTTCAGATTGTTCTTCAATTAAAGGAGGGTCATCAAGAAGTGGAGCAAGTGGTAAAGTTCCTTCAAATGGTTTAAGTAAACTAATATGAAAAGAATTATGTATAGTCCAATGAGATGGAATATCTAATTTAAATGAATTATCATTATTTTTTTCTATAATGCAAAACGGTCCATAATAGCGTGGTGCAAGTTTAATTTTAGGATGCTCCAAAATATTTTTGAGACGTCTTTTAATGATACACAACCATACAAAATCATTTTCCTTGAATTCTTTGGCTAATCGTTTAGTATTGATATTACATGTATATCGCTCTTGACTTTTCCTAATGTGCTCGTGAACATCATGAAGTATAGAAACGTGATCATGAGCAATGGAATCAGCCATCGAAATGTCGGTTTGGGTGAGGGACATGAGAGTGGGAAGCTTTTTACCAAAAACAATTTCAAAAGGTATGTGCAGTGTTATTGTAAGCAAATTGAAGCAATGGCAAAATTTCATCCCAGTTATTAGGATTATCTAATGAATAACAATGCAATAAATCAAGAATAGTATTGTTTGTAGCCTCACTTTGTCCATTACTTTCAGGATGAAATGTAGAAGTAAAATCTATTTTAGGACCAAAATGTTGAAATAAAGCAACCCAAAAATGATTACAAAATCTAACATCACGATCAGATAACATTACTTTAGGAAATCCATGATGTGGGGAAATGGATTTAATGAATAATTTTGCAGCTTGAGGTGTAGTCAAAGTTTTTCTACATTAAATGAAATATGCATATTTACTAAACCTATCAACTATTGTCCAAATCATATCATTATGTGATGAAATGATGGGAAGACCTGTGATAAAATCCATAGAGATTTGTTCCCATGGTTCATTTGGAATGGGAAGTGGCATTAATAATCCAAATGGTTTACCATGATGACGTTTGACACGCTAACATACAATGCATTGAGAAACATAATGTGCAATAACGTTTTCCATATGTGGCCAAAAGAAGAAATCTTTGCAAGCAGAAATGGTGCTTTGTATGCCTCTATGACCCATGTAAGATGGTTCACGCATTTCTTTAATGACAAAATCTGTGTTTCCAAATTCGCAACGCATGCACAACTGCTAACTATTCTTTATTATACGTACTATAAATCTGTTCTGAGGGCTTAAGCTTCCTACTCTCAAATGCAATGGGATGGTCATTTTGCATTAAAACAACACCTATTCTTGAACCACTAGCATCAGTAACGACATGAAAGGGTTGTGAAAAATCAGGTAATTGTAAAACATGTGCATATGAAAGTGCTCGTTTCAGTTTGTCAAAGAACTGTTGTTGGGTAAGTCCCCATGCAAATTTTATTTTTTTTTTCAACAACAAGGTAAGAGGCAATGCTAAATAAGAAAAATTTTGGACAAAATTCCTATAGAAACTAGCCAACCCAAGAAAAGAACGAACATCATTGACTGATTGTGGTGTAGGCTATTCTACTATAACTCTAATCTTTTTGGGATCTACATGCACACCTTCACTTGAAATAATATGTCCTAAATATTCTAGCTTACGTTGAAAGAAGTAACTCTTTTTAGGACTAGCATAAAGTGTGTTCTCTCGTAACAAATGAAAAACTGTTTGAAGATGCTTTTCATGTTCACTATCATTCTTACTGTAAATAAGTATATCATCAAAGAATACAAGAACAAAAGCTTGATAATCAAGAAAAAAGTTGTTCATCATTTGTGCAAATGTAGCAGGGGCATTAGTAAGTCCAAAGGGCATTACCATAAATTCATAATGACCGATTTGAGTTCTACATGCAGTCTTAAAAATATCACTTTGTGTCATACGAATCTGATGGTAACCCGATTTTAGATCAATTTTACTAAAGACACGAGCTCCTCGTAACTTATCTAAGAGATCATCTATTCGAGGAATAGGATATCTATTCTTTATTGTGATCTTGTTAAGGGCTCTATAATCAATGCACATGCGATAAGTTTTATTCTTCTTCTCTACTAAGAGAACTGGTGCTCCAAATGGGGAGGAACTAGGCCTTATAAGTCCTTTCTGTAGTAGGTCTTTTACTTGGTTTTCTATTTCCTTTTGGTGTAGTGGACCATGTCTATAAGGTGCTTTATGAGGAGGAGAACTACTAGGGACTAAGTCTATGCTATGGTCAAAGGATCCTCGAGATGGTGGTAGTTTAGAGGAATACTCAGACATAACACAATCCTTATAAGTACTCATGAAAGGTTTATATGCATCAGGAAGTGTATGAGTATAATCATTGATGACATTGACAAAAACAATGCATGAGTTGAATCCTTTCCTAAATGCATGCTTTACTTGAGTGTGACTAATCAATGGAAACAACTGGAAATCATGTCCTACAGACAAAGTAATGATTTGACCTTTGAATTCAAAGTTAAAGGTATGCGTATGGCAGTCAATACGTGGGTTATAATGGTGACGAAAATGCATACCTAGTACAACATCGTAAGATTGCAAAGGTGCACTTAAAAATGTTCGTGAATCAACATATGGGCCTATGCTAATCGTAACATCTTGCACTTCTCGTGTTACATTATAACGACTACCTTGAAATGCAGCTTTCACTTTATACAAGGAAGGAAATGTTTGTAATTGAAGTTCTTGTACTAATAAATGTGAAATGAAGTCATGTGAACTACCATCGTCATGTAGAATTTTAACTAGTTTGTTATTTATTGTATCCTGCATGCAAAGTAGAGAGTGAAGAGAGATATCATTACCCAAGGTACTTAAGTCCTTCTCCAATGATTCCTCTGTCCAAACAGGAGGAATTTCTTCATTATGGACCTCCATGTTATGCAATTGAGTTGTAGCCAGTTTCATGTAAAGAGGTCGCAATCTGCACCTTATTTTTGTATGTCCAGGTTTACCACAATTCCAGCAAGTGATTCGTGGTCGCTTCTGTTGGGCATCCACCGCTTAAGTTTGAAGGTAGGTGGTTTGGTTGGTTGGAGAGATGAAGCAATAGGTGGAGTTGAGTAAATAGATTGTGGAGGACGAGGAAAACTAGGGTAAGATGGGGCATTAAAAGTATGCTTCATAGGAAATGCACGTTTAACATAAAGTGGTCGTTAGCATGGTTGTTGTAGACGGATTGACTTGGTTATGGACTGGAATTCTTTTTCTGCATCATAGGAAAAAGATACAGCCTCGTTGAGGGTTGTAGGTCATAAGGTGTGAAGCTTACCTTGGATTCCCACCCCCAAACCATCTTCATATTGCTGCTGCAAGATGTCCTCCGCTACTTCTTCAAGCATTCGAACAAGTAGTAAAATTTGCCCGAACCGCTCAATGTAAATAGTAACCGTATCACCCTCCTTCCATGTAAGGGTCGTCCATGCACGTCGAACATGCAAATGGTATTGAGGAGGAAGAAAAGAATCCTTCACTTTTTCTTGGAAAGCCTTCCACATTGGTGGAGGCTCAGTATTGTGCTGCAGGACATTCCACCAGAGTTAAGCTTTACCTACTAAATAGATAGTGGCAAATTTAACTTTTCACTTTCATCATACATCTCGTCAGTATAAAAATCATCAAACTGGGACAAGCAAGAAAGGACTAAAGGCCCATCCTTTCGGCCATCAAATCGTAGAAACTGGTAGTTTCTAGTACCAATCTTCGAATGAGTAACATCAGATTGGGCAGAAACAATAGCTTTTACTACTCTCGTAAGGTTGTCTTCCTCAGCTTGTATCGTTTGGACGATTTCATCACGTTGTCGGATCTCATTTTGAGCTCCTCGAGCTCATGTCACAAGAGCTCTAATTGTTGTTCAAGTGTTGCCTCAGGTAGAGGTGAATTAGTGTAATCCTCCATGGTACTCTTGGACCCTTAAGCTAGTGCTTTCCTCTTGGGATGTACCCTCAGGGAATGTACCCTAGTAGAAAAGTACTTTGTCTGGATGTACTGTGATGTACCCTAATAGGATGTACCCTGTCTGGATGTACCCTAGTGTACCCTGAGAAGTGTTACCCTAAGAAGTGTACCCTGAGAAGTGTACCTTGACAGGAGGTACACTGAGACGCGCCGCGTCGCATCGCACCGTGCCGCCTTGAAAAGTGAGAAAAACTGCAAGTTATGTTAAATATAAGAGGAAAGAACTTGAGTGACAACTCCAAGAAAGAGTGTAGTGGTAAAAGTACTTCCCTTGAAAGTAGGAGGTTGTGGGTTCAAATCCTCCTACCTTAGGGAATCTAAACCACTCTATTGCCACTCAAAATTAAAATTGCCTCGCGCGTACCCAACGGCTACCAACGCTCGCCAAGGGAGCCTTGGGTGCGAATGTTGCCAATGTATTGCCTAAGTTATTGCCTAAGTTCTTTGCCTTAGTCGATGCCTTGGGAGTAAGCCAAAGGAGTAAACGTAGGTGTAAACGTAGGAGCAAACGTAGGTTTTGGTTCTGGAACTGGAACAAAAACAAGAACCGGAACCAAAAACGAAGATGAAGATAGAATCAGAATCGTAAACAGAGAATAGAACCCTCCGTATTGACCCGTGTAGAGCTCTGATACCACTGTTGTGAGGATCTTGCTCATGCACATACAGAGGTTATGAACACAAAAAACACACAGAGAAAATAGAGACAACAAGAGACGAGACTAAACCCAATATTGGGTGCAATCTCCCCCCATGCACTCTATTTCGACAGTCCACAGAGTGCATGTATTTATAGGAACTTTTGATTACGTCGAAAAGAGTGGTTACATGAGAGCGGCTTCAAAAGCAAGCGTGAAACTAAAAGTTGGTTACTTTTACAGAAAGCCATTGCTTTCAATAACAAAAACTACGGTCTACAACGACCCTTATTCTAACCATTACTTTTCTAATTGTTTTGAACAATAGAACCTTCTACGCATAATAATTATTCGGATTATTGATATCCGCCCTTTCACGCTTTGCACTCTCCTCACGAACCTTCGGCTGCTATATCAAAAACACCAAAAAAACATTAATACATCAATAATTTAACACTCTAACAATGCATTGTTCAATAATACTTTAACACTCCAACAATGCATTGTTCAACATATTCCATGTTACAATCCAACAATGCATTGTTCAACATATTCATGTTAAACTCCAACAATGCATTGTTCAACATATTCCATAAGTTATAACAGTTGCCACAGAGGTGGACTCTCGGGCAAAAAGCATTTTACTTGTACATAATCATATTTGCCACAATGATAACACATTAAAAGCCTAGTATATTTGGGTCTATTTTGATGATTATCCTCTCTATTATGTATATTCAACTTACTAGCATAAAATGTGTCAGTAACTTGATTGTTACCTCTTTGCTGGGCTCCCTTGAGGTAATAATAGTCGTGCACCTCATGGCCACTATCACCAGAATTGATAGCGTACTTTGTTGGGGAAATCCATGTGAGAATGACCGTTTTTCTTGCATGTGGCACACCACACTTGGCTTTGTATGTCCTGAGAGGTCCGCAACTCCTCCTCTTCTCAATAAAGTTGGACCACTAAATTCTCATTTTGGCACGTGCATGGTAAGACAATATTTTCTTCATTTTGACTTCACTCCATCTTTAGATTTTCTAATTCACTTCTAGGTTGCTTGACTGGGTCAAGGTTCACAACATAATTTGCTTGAGTCCCTCCTTCAAAGTGCATCCTAGCCTCCTCTATGCAAGAGACAACTGCTATAAAGTCATTCACAGTAGCATCGAATTTGAGAGATTCCTGAAGCTTTTGCTGAGATGACTTTAGAAAAGCCTTTTCTATCCACTTTTTGACTAAGAAATCACCTGGTGCATGTGGTAACCAGGAGACAAGCACTTTAGTACGAGTATGTAATTCATGAAATGATTCACTCACGAGTGGCTCGATCGGAATGTCAGAGAGAATAAGTTCTTCAATGCTTCCCATGTGGTTAAATGCCCATCTACATACTCGCTATACTATTTGTCTGCAACATCTTCTAATGTTGAAGGGAATAGCACCAACATCATGTCCTCTTAGTTTTGAAGCCCATGATTAAAGCATAAGGGGATAAATCTCCTCAAGTGGTCGTCTACATCCTCATATTCTGATCCTTTAAAGGTAGGGAATTTAATGTTTAATCTTGAGAGTAGGTTGGACAAGTGCTTTATTGGGACTTGTGCTTCTTGTGAGGTAACTAAAGAGAAGTCCCATGTCCTTTGATGCGTCTCCTTTGAGAGTGGGGTTGAAGCCAAGTTGAGAGAAAAATTTAAGGAGGGTAGAGAGGATCCATGTTGACTAGTCGAAGGTAAAGATGGCTTCTTGAAGCTCCTTTGTACACAAAGAGGCTCTTAGTTTTCTCAAGTGTGGGTCGTGTACCCACTCTCAAGATGCAAAATCAAGAAAGAATAATGCAAAAAACAACTTTTCACTACAGAAGGTACCTCACATAGAAATGCAAGGGTCCCACCAAGCATGCGAAACTATAGATGGGATACTAGGGTATTCTATTTCATAGAATGGAAAAGTTTCCCACAAAGCATATCAAATTATAGAGGGGGTAATTGGTATGAAATGGTTGATAAATTTGCTAAAACTTCAAGGAAAAAGCATTAAATGGATAAAGAAAACTACTAAAAACTTGAGCAAAACGAAATGAGAGGGCTATGTACAACCTCGACAAATTTTGCAAGTTTCACGTGATCCAGAAAGGTTCAGTAGTGCAGATGATAGGCCTTGAGCCTTGATATGTTGACAAAGAAAAACCCTTTGCCCTCCATAATCTCCAATTGTAGTGCACTTCATAGGGATACCCTAAATCCTTCATTCGAATATTATCTCCTCCATATTGCATATTTTGTATCTTTGTTTCAACTACTTTATAACTTAATCTGCAAAATTTCATTCTTACTATTCTAGCTTCTTCATCCAATGGAACCGTCTATTTCCAAAGACTTGTAGGTACTTCCTTCGACATCCTTGTAAAGCCCTACACATAGTGTCATAAAAATGGACATAACAGATGATATCCATACCATTATCCATAACAAACTAGCCCTTGATATAGGATTTGAAGTAGCTTCGTCACTGCTACACTTAAGGGCTTTTCTTTTCCTCTCTGTTCTATGGTCTTTGACTAAAAATATCTCACTCGAGTCAGTAACCTGAATGATGACCTCTTTTTCTTCATATGCTTCCTCTCTACTTGAGTGTGAAAAAATTTCATATCAAGAAGATGGGTCTTCTACATGGAGCCAAGCCAACATGTTTTCATCTTCATATAAATTTGGTCCTTCAAATAGATCTACTTTTGGGTTGTCCAACAATTCTTCTTCCATACAAATACCAATTATCTGCATCATGATGGTATGTCTTTGCTTGTCGGCACCTTCTTCTAAAAATATATGATGCAACTATTTCCCCTCCTGCTTTACCCACATTGTGTCCTTGCCCCAGTCATGTAGCACACTGGCATGCCTTAACCAAGGTCTCCCAATTAACAGGGGGAAACTTCCTTCTACTTGTGGCAGCCTTAAAACAACAAAATCCAAGTTAAAGATGGTACCTTGTATCTTGACTGAGACTCTAGGAACCACTCCGATAGGCTTTACTATGCTTTGTTCTACGAGTGTTATAGTGAAGTTGGCAGGTCTTGAATGGTGTAGTCCAATCTTTTTCATGGTATGTTCAGGCATCAAGTTAATGCCAGAACCACCATCCACAATAACTCCTTGAAACTAATGACCTTTGATAGAAATTGTTAGCTGAGGGCTCTTATAATCTATGAGAGGTGCTTACCCTACAATTTTATCTTTGTGCATAATAGCAGCCTTTGCCACTAAACTTGTTATGGACACCTCATCAATTATCTATAGGAAATCTGACCTGAATTTCCAATCCATCTTTATTAAATAAAAAATACTAACCTCCTTTTTCATGGACTTGAGTAGTCTTCAAGCTTCTGATTCGTTGAGAGCATGGGCTCCAATTGACTTATCAAACTCCTCATGAGCCGTGCTGAATGCATGTTCAATGGCATCACTGGTACCTATGAGATTTTCTTTGTGCCTTGTATCTGCACATGTGGTGTCTTTGTCTTCAGATGTCTCTTTCTCTTTTTTCAATCCATTAATCCTTGATGCTTGACCTATTTCTACTTCAGCCTTCCCCTTGCTTCTTGTATGCACTGTAAAAGATTCAATTTCTTCTAACTGCATTACCCTGGTAGATGGTGATGGCACCTTGACTTGATCTACCATTTTTTATCTGTGCACAAACATCATTTGGATGTGGGACATAGATGAGGATGCTTGGTTCGTAGGACAACAATTAGTATAGTGGTCTCTCGCCTCTGGGCAGTTCCTGTAAGGAGGGGCATTCTTTGGTAGAGTTCACCTACTTTGGTGGTGCCCACATTCTCCACATCAAAAACAAATTATTGGCCTCCTTCGCCCATTTCCAAAGTTATCCCTATGTCTAGGGTTGTAATTGTTACCTTGATTAGGTGCAGCCACCATCACATTTGCTTGTGGTAGGGCTCCTCCTTGTGTCCAATATGTTGTTGTAGGCATTCCTCTTGATTGACATTCATGGGCCTCATGACCAGCTTTCCTGCATAACTGGCAAGTTACACTTAACAAAGGACATTCACTTACTGCATGGCTCTGTTTGCTGCACATGGTACACCATAGCCCGTTTTTTATGCCATCCCCATTGAGTTCTTACAACTCTTGTCGAAGCTGAGCCAATTCTTCTACTTGGGCTTCCTCTTCCTTTTGTAGCTTCAATGCTTCAATTTCCTTCCTCAACTGAGTCACAACACTTTCCTCCTCTTTATGAGTCTTATTCCTTTTTAAGCCCTCCAACTATTTCCTTAGCTGGATTACTAGATCCTCCATTGTTGTAGAATAGGGTATTTGACAAGAACTTGCTCCATACTGCTGCCTTATTTGTTCCAATCATGTAGCTATATTGATGAACTCCTCTATGGAGGGTGTTGGCAACACTAATTCCTTGATTTTACATTGTGTGGTCACTAGAAGTGGTCTAGCTAACCATTTCTTAATAAAGAAATCATGTGGAGGATCTGGCAACTTAGACATTAGTGTCTTTGCCCTAGTTACAAACTATGACAACGTTTCACCAGAACCTAGTCTCAAATTTTCTAATTTCTTTATGATTATCTCTGTAGTATTCCCATGTTGGAATTGGGTTTTGAATGCATCTTTCATTAAATGCGAGGTGGTGAAATGGTTCTTAGCAAAACTGGATGAACTATTTATCCGCTAGACCTTCTAATATGGTAGGAAAAAGGATAAAAAAGGCCTCCTCTCTTCCCATCAACCATCTTGTTTTGTATAATGCTAAAAACCTCCTAATATGCTCGTCCGGATCTTCTTGAGCTAAGCGTTTGAAGGAAGGAAATTTTATATTTAATTTGAGAAGGAAAGTTTCCAAATCTACCTGGGCTACCATATTCTTTACTGATGATATTGACGATAGTGTGGAACATTTGTGCAGGGTGTTGAAAGACGTCCTGTTACACCTCTGACTACAGGTACTGCAAATAGAGGTGCTAGAGCCGATGAAGATGGTGTCGAAGATGATATTCCGTAGATTCCTATTCGTGTTGTTGTTTCTCTTGCACCTACTATAGAGCAGATTCACTAGAATGGCAGAGATGCCAACGCACATGCATTGATAGCTTTGTCTGTCAAACGTGCCATTATTCCTCCTATTCGCTCTTGCAAAACAGCTAAGGATGCTTGGGATACACTTACCACATTGTACCAAGCTAGGAATGAGGCTCGTGTTGCTTACCTCCGAAAATAGTTGGAGAGTGAGCACATGAATGAAGGTGATTCTATAGAAAGTTTCCTAACGAAGATCAAAGACTTGAAGGAACAGTTGATTTCTGCTGATGAGGTTACACCAGATAGCTCACTTGTGTAGACTGTTCTGAATGGTCTTCCTGATTCATATCAGAGTTTTGCTTCTACTCTTCAGTTGATGATGAAAGGCAATCCAAATGCCTTATCGTTTGAGGAGATAGTCTCTGTTCTATTGCAGGAAGATCAGTCTAGGCAAAACAGGTCCATTATGCGAGTTGCAGATCAAGCTTTCCTAGCTAGTTTGAAGGGCAAAGGAAAATGGAGCTCTTCAATTAGTAAGCAAAAATCTGCTAATTCTGCATATTCGAAGAAGGAAGATAAAGATGAGAAGAAATCAGAAAAGCAGAGATTGTTTTGTAAGTACTGGAAAGGGAATGATCATATCATAAAGAACTGTCCAAAACTGGCTGCTAAAGAGGCAAACAAGAAAGAGGCTGGAATGGTTGTTGGAGAGGCCTCTACACCAAAAACAAAGTCTGCAAATCTTGTGTAGGAAGAAGAATGGGCGTTTACTACTGTGTGCAGTTTTGACCCATCTTCTCATGAGTACTGCACGTCTATAGTAGACTTAGATGTTTGGTATTTTGAGAGTGGGGCAACCAAACATATTACCTCGCAACGCAGTTTCTTCTCTTCACTCGAGCCTGCCCCTACAGGGAATACTGTTACATGCACCAACAACTCCTCTTATCCTGTTATGGGAGTTGGTAAGATCATTTTGACTACTGCTCATGGTAGTTCTTTCACTTTGTTAGATGCTTTATTTGTGCCATGGATCAAAAAGAACCGCTTATCAGTTTTTTGAATTAGCCAAGATTGGCTTGGTTGTGAAATTTGTTGATGACACTTGTACAGTTCATGATCTATCAAATGGCGATGTGATTATTGCTTCTGGCATTTTATGTCGTTGGTTGTATAAGCTCATAGACTATGAAAGATCTGTAAATGATTTGGCATGTGCAGTAAATGATTCTAAGGCTATGTTGGATGCAAAGCTTTGGCATGCATGCTTTGGTCATCTGAATTTTGCTAGTTTGCTATGCCTAAAGAAATCTGAAATGGTGTCCTCTTTGCCCAAACTAGAGGCACCTAGAAAACATGTTTGTGAAGGCTGTATTTTGGGCAAAATGCAGCATTCCTCATTTCCAAAAGATGGTTCAGTTCGGGCTACACAGAAATTGAAGCTTGTACATAGTGATGTATGTGGTCCTATGCAGACATCCTCTTTTGGAAATTACCTTTACTTCGTGACTTTTATTGATGATTTTTCCAAGCATGCATGGGTATATCCACTCGAAGCAAATTCCGAAGTGTTCATGTGCTTTAAACAGTTTTTGGTTTTGGCTCAAAATATGTTATCATGTAAAATGGGCACCCTCTATTCTGATCGAGGGGTGGAATATATGTCTTCTGAGTTTAATGCATTTCTGGCTGAACGTGGGATAAAACACTAGTGTAGAGTGCCATATACACCTCAACAGAATGGATTCGCTGAACGAAAGAACAAGTTACTCATGGAGATGGTGAGGTGCATGGTCAAGAGTTAGGCTTTACCACATAGTTTCTGGCTTGAGGCTGTCATGTGTGCAATATATGTAGTGAACAGGTGTCCCACTAAAGCGCTGCAATCTATCACTCCATATGAGGCTTGGCATGATCCCAAGCCATTAGTTGCTCATCTACGTGTTTTTGGTTGTTTGGCATATGCACTAGTGCCTGAACAACATCGCAAAAAATTGGATGATAAGGCAGTAAAATGTATTTTAATAGGGTATAGTTCTGAAAGTAAAGGCTATCGTCTGTATCATCCACAGACATAACGCATTCTGGTTAGCCATGATGTTGTATTTATGGAAGATGCTATTCAGCCATTGCTTTCATGTACTAAGGAGACATGTGTTAGCTCCAAAGACATGTATGATACCTTGATGCCTCTTTTTACAGGTGGACAGTGTAGTGCTAGTCCTAATGAGGCAACTTCTTAGCCTTTGCAGGTTTTATATGATGATGCAGATCATTCCATTTCTGATGCAGATTTACATGATGCACTTGTTGATGAGAGAGCTGATATTGAGGAGGCAAAAACTATGCAAAAATGGCTGGTGCAGACTTTGGGTGACAGCAAATTAGATGCACCTTTGTCATATCATACTCGTTTAGGCTCTCATAGTGCTATGGCTACGTCTAGTCTTTGTGATGAGAATGAGCCTGTTTCTTTTGATGAAGCACATAATTCAAAAAATTGGATGGCTGCTATGCAATCTGAATATGATGATATAATGAAGAATGGTACATGGTCTTTATGTGACTTGCCTCCTAGAAAGAAGTCCATTGGCACTAAGTGGGTATACAAGCTGAAGCGTAAACCTGATATTACAGTTGACAGGTATAAGGTTAGGCTTGTTGCAAAGGGTTATGCGCAGGGAAGAGGCATTGATTTTGATGAGACCTTTGCACCTACGTGCCATATGACTACTGTTCGGAGCATTTTTGCACTTGCAGCCCATCATGGTTGGAATGTACATCAGCTGGACATTAAAACAACATTTTTGAATGGTGACTTGCATGAAGAAGTGTATGTTTTTTAGCCCCGTGGCTTTATGCAGAAAGGGCATGAAAACCAGGTGTGCAGGTTAAAGAAGGGATTATATGGTTTAAAGCAAGCACCACGTGCTTGGTATGAGAAGATACATGACTATCTGATTGCAAATGGTTTTGAGAACAGTCCAACTCAAAGCACTTTATATGTTTAGCGTGCTCATGATGTGCTTCTGATCATTGTTGTCTATGTTGATGACATGCTGCTCACTGGTCCTATTGAGAAGCATATTGCTGATTTTAAGGCTGATTTTCATGCCTCATTTGAGATGTCTGATTTGGGGCATTTGCATCACTATTTGGGCATTCAGTTTATGCAAGTTGATGGTGGAATGGCTTTGGGTCAAACGATATATATTGACACATTATTGCAACGTTTTGGCCTTGAAGACTGTAAGCCTATTGCCACTCCTATGGAGACATGTTTACGATTGAGTCTTCATGATGCTGGAGATGCATTTGATGCCAGATATTGGATGCTTGATTTACTTATGCATTACTCGGCCAGATATTCAGTTTGTTGTCTCACAGATGAGCAGATTGATGCATTGCCCAGGACTCAAGGATTGGCAGGCGGTTAAGCGCATCTTTCGCTACTTGAGTGGTACCCAGCTACTTGGGTTGTTTTATCCCAAGGGGGGTTGATTGGGCTGGTTGCTATGGCACTCTTGTGTCCACTAGTGGCTTTTTCACCGCATCACTCCCAAGGGGGATTTGCTGATATATTTAGGTAGTGATGTGTGTGAACACTCTAGGACTGCCGGGCACTTTTTTCCCTCTTTAGGAGGGTTTTTTCCCCCGGCTTGTATATACGCCTATTGCCCTAATGGGCTACTTATCTTCCTTGTGTTTGTGCTCCAAGCTTCTTCTTCTTCCTTGTGCTGTTCGTGTGCTTCCGCAGACATCTAACTCCAACATATGCACATGTGTGTTTGTATGCATGTGAGTGTGTCTATGTGTGTGTATGAATATGTGCAAGTATCTATATGTATATTTTTATGTATATATGTGCAAGTATCTATATGAGTATGTGTGTATATGCATATGTTTCCATTGGTAAATGTGTATGTATGCATATCATATATCCGAGCATTTGCGTATGTGTGCATATGTGTGTATATATGTGTGTGTATATGTGTGTATGTGTGTTTATGCATATGTGTATGTATGTGCATGTGTGTATGCATGTGTCTATGTATGTATGCATGTGTGTGTATATGTATGTGTATGTATATGTGTAAGTATCTATATGTGTATGTGTATGGATATATGTCTATGTGTGAGTATGATTTTGTGTGTATGTGTGTATATGTATGTGTGCATATACGTGTATATGTGTGCATGTGTGTATGCATATGTGTGCATGTATGTGCATGTGCATGCATGCATGTGTGTGTATGCATATGTGTGTATGTATGTGCATGTACCTTTTGTCATTAGGTCTCTGCTTTGCTCATTTGCTCTTGTTATCTTGTTCGCTCTCGTTTGCTCTCGTTCTCTCACCTGGTTGCTCATTCGTTCTTACTCTCTCACTTGATCTCGGTACAATTGTGCTGGGAGAAATAAATCTTTTTTTCTCGAATTCACCAAGCTTTGCTTATGCGACGGTGTAGCATTGAACCTAGTTTGCAATCATCGCTATAAGCGTCACTAAGCATTGATGCTCATAGCCATGGAAGCTAGACGTGGCGTTTACGTGACACTCTACATCGCTTATTTGACGGGCTGGTTTTTTTTTGTATTTCTCTTTTGTAGTGTTGCATATGCGACGCTGTTTAATGGGAGTTTTGCATAAGTGACAGTCCCCACTTTTTTTTTGATCGGGCGCATCACTATGCCCCTTTATTCTTGTAGTGAAAGCATGTTGCATACCATAAAATCGATGTTCTAAATAAGAACCACGTTGCATACCATAAAAAGGATTAGAAAATCAATTACCCATTGACTGGATGTGATTGTGAGTAAAAGAAAATATCGTTTCAGCGGGCGAGCCACTTTCACTTTACCAATCGTTTTCTCATCAATTTTCACATAACTCTTGTGTGAAAATGGTAAAACTAGCTCAGACTATGTTAGAGGGCAGCCGCATTTTCAATCAAATGAATGCAATAACGACACAACTACATTATAAAGGAGTTTTGGAGAGGATAAAGAAACTAGATGCTACTCGTATTGAAGAATTCAATGATCTTCATGATTAGTTCCCTTAGGATATTCTTTCCATGGATGGGGAGTAAAAAGAAATGCCATCACGTGAAGGATTGGACTTTGAATTCAATTCATTATGGGAATTACTTCATTTTACAAGCCCTTATGAATCTAAATCTATTGAAAAAAGAAGCCCGAGAATTATGGTAAGAAACAATAAATCGGAATAGGAAAGTAGTGAGAAACACTAAAGTGCAGTGCCATCTCACTTTCAAAGTTCTAGTGAAGATTAAACATGAGTTGTGATGGAGCCGAATGGATACATGAACCTTGCCAACTGCCTGCATCTATTTAATAGGCAATCAGAATGTTAGTATTTTCATTAGGTAGATTGGCATGCAGGTGTGGATGTAGCTATAAGACCTAGAAGTGTCTGCTAATGCAAACATAGTTTTGCAATGCAGTATGCAAAGGTAGTTCTCCAACGTAGTACCAATAAGATGAGATGTTTCCTACCTAGAAAACTATCGCTTTTTTCAAATCAAATGCTAACAAAATCATCATCAATTAGTCAGATGATCCCAAAACTGCATCTCTTTTGGACTAGAATAGTGGAGATCGGTAAACGTTTCTCATGGAAGTTTCATAAGAATAAAGATTTGGAAGCCCATCCAATGAAAGAATCTATGAAGCATAGTGCTTGACTTTGTGTGATAAATCTCGGACGTTTTCCTCTATACGTAACTAAACTCAGTATGCAATGATGTCATAGTACGAACATCATGGGGCTCTTGCATTCGAACATAACTCAACATAGACAATGACTAGCAAAGAGTTGTGCTCTCTCTCTTCTGGCTCCAAACATGGCATTAGAAATGGAATGATCATTATCAATGAAAACCTATAAAGCTTAAAGAACTACCTCATTTAGACCAACATTTGATTGTCTACATGTAAGAACACGTAAGAAAGTGCCATGCACATCTTTGTAGCTCACGGATTTCTACTTACTACATGAAACTAATGGTTGAATTGCATGTTCTACAAAAACAACATCATAGCTAACCAAAATGCATTTATTCTTTGGATGATACACATGATAGCTTTTTCTTTTACAACTGTACCCAACAAACGACATGCAAGTGAGTGACAAATGGATTGCGACCATGTAAAGCCTCATGTGGAGCGATCAATTATAGTGCTTTAGTGGGACACCTGTTAAGTACATATCTTGTAAACACAACAACCTCAAATGAGAAACTATGCATCAATGCTTTCCTTTTGACCATTTGACTTACATCTCCATACAAGAATAGTTCTTTTTTTTCACCAAATCCATTTTCATAAAGTGTATACAATAGTGTAGACTGATGTTTTATCCCACACTCATCCAAAAATTAATTAAAATCAAAAGTATCTGCTAATGCAAACACAGTTTTGCAATGCAGTATGCAAAGGTACTTCTGCAATGCAATACTAATCAGATGAGATGTGTGATACCTAGAAAACTATCACTGTTGTCCGAGCAAATGCTGACAAAATTATCTTTAATTAATAACGCAATCCTGAAACTACATCTATCTTGGACTAGAATAGTGCAGATCGATAAAAGTTCCTCATGGACCTTTCCAAAAAATAATGATTTCGAAGCCCAATCTATGAAGGAATTTGTGAACCATAGGGCTCCTTTTTGTACGTGAAATGTCGGACGTTTTTCTTTGGATGTAACTTAACTGAGCACATGAAGATGTCATAGTATGAACATCATGGTGTGGGAGCGATTCATGATGGCTGATGGATCAAGTCAACCCTCTCGCTAATGGCGCACGCGGGCCGCTTGGAGCAATCTCAGGTGAAGTGAAAAGTTCAAGGCAATAATCAAATAATTTTACAAAGAAAATGTATCATATCATAAAGATTCTATAAACATCTATAACTCATTTTTCAATTAGTCAATACGTTGAATTTGTAGATTGGAACGATGATGATAACTTTTACCTTCATCAATTAAAGTGTTCATATGAATGCGAAACAAAAGAAAACATGATGTACGTCATAGTTTCTTGGACATTTAATAAGCAGTGGCCGTAAGTTATTCTCATCGGCACTGTTGTAACTCTGAATCAACTGTCTGTTTTTCGCTCTAAAGGTTCAGAACCGCATTGAAAAAAATGAAATTCATGTACGAACATTGCTAGAGACATGCTATAGAGCATACTAAAATTCTCCTTATTACCTATCATGAGCGACACTCTTCCAGATAAACGCAATTAGATGGCGCAGAGAAATCATATGTCGATGTCAAGACAAAGTCGAGTAGATGATGAACAGTCCGTAACTTACAAATGCATTTGTAACTTATGCATCACAATGTTACATAAAAAAGAACTTTGATAAAGCAAACCTTACTTTTATCAATACAATCCAAAACTTTCCATTCACCGAGAATTCCACCGGAACTAATCCCAAGCTTTTACAAGTGTAGGCGCTCTTGAACGATGAGATGGTATGTCTGTCTTATTGAAAAATTATTCCAAGTAGTAAATGTCATTCAATCAACGAGAAAAATTCTTTCAATCAGTAAAAGTCATTCAATCAACAAATATTATCACATGCATAATTCACAAAGCGTACGACTGCATTAATTTCGATATTCAGACGAACCTTTAACTTACCTGACAACATATTTCTACGGTTAAAAAAATCAATCACCAACTTCTTTGTGGATCTTATTGCTAATAGATCATATTTTTTAGAAACCAATTCATTTAGTAGCCTTTCACGTAAGTCATCTATACTTCATAAGGCTTCTTTTAAATTCAAACTTTCACACAAGATATGCTTTACTTTACTGTACTATTCATTATCAATAGGAAGACACACGATCTCATTATGTTATGAATCGAAACATGATCGAAGCTGTACTGAATGCTGGAATATATATTTAACCATCCCTGCTCAGTGCTAATGATAAGGACCTCCTATGGATGTCATCAAGTGATGGTTCCCACATCTATGCTTCATAAAAAAATTAAACGTTAGCATATTAAAAAAAATACTACCACATAAAAGGATTGTATCATTTTAATCAAAAGCTTTCTTGTTTAGATAAAGCTTATCAAAATGCGTCTGCAATCTAGAGTATCCTTAATATCTAGCAACAAGAAACAAGAAATATTGAATTCTCATACAGTCCAGCATGAACATAGATGCTCGCCATATAAACATATGCTGTAGACTCCTTGTTCACTAGACATATTGTGCGTTCTTCCGACCAAGATTAAAAACAAGTCACCTAACTTTGACAAGCTGTTTGAATCATAGCATTCGATCATACTAAAGCATCTTAACATATAAGCTATTACAATCAATGTACGATTCCATCTTTTAAACGAACTATCGATTGATAAATTTGTGTGAATGAATCAAATATTCACCTTAACATCAAAGACTCTTAAACATTCATCTGCACGATGTATTCCATCTTCTGATGTTAGAAACAGCAAACATTTACCTCTACGAAACTGCATCTGTAGCAATCTCAAAACTTAAGATAAGTCTATTGATTGCTTTCAGAAATAGGCCTAATCATTTTCTCTAACAAATTCGCATTTTTCATAATTAATATAGTAATTGCGGACCTTCAATACACACATAGGTTTTTGTTCGATACATGACTTCATAAAACTCTGTTATCTAAAGCACAAAATTTAGCGCTAAATCATTTGATAATTTCTTGAGAATCATTCGATAAGTCCTATTGTCAAAGTTCGCTTTGTTTATTGTCTTTTTACTGAACATCAGTGTATCAGTGCGTGGAGTTTGATGAAAGTCCAAAACACACACAATCATAGCTTAACAATCGCCTCGAAAAGAGTATAGTTTCTATTTCCGCATGCACCATGTAAATCAATTTACAACATTCCGTTCTCTGCATCTCCATCTACTGTAAATGTAAATACCCAAGAGAAACATTAGTTAAATAATTTGAAACTTTGCAAAGTTTCTATATCTATGTGCAATGTAAGGATATCTACACTCGCTCCAGAGTTTTGCAAGCACTATTGAAATATTAACAGTAGAAGTATGTACGCGCAACACAAACAGATAGTTGTTGTCATGACATATAGAAACAACATGCATGCAATTCAACTTTGGGTATATAGAGATGTGAGCAGTCCAAACATTATAATGAAATTGACTTGCATGCTATCTCATATGTAGAATGTTTTCTGTCTATATAAAATTAATATAGAGCAGCGGCTTTATGGTCATGCTATGACTATAATCAGAGAATTGGCGTAGCGTGCAAATTGTATGCATAAGGCCTAATCAGGGAATAATCCAAAAGTTGATTGTCATTATCATTAATTTAGTACAGTAATTCAATTGAAAATCAAACTCTAGAATCGACACAGATGGTCAGAGACAAAGACGCGAACCAACAAGCAACAAAATCTTTGCGCCCTCCATGAATTGGCAGATGAAACATACAACTTGACTTTTGATCATCCCTGCATCTTCTCCACCTTTATCTTCGTGTGAGATCATCTATACTCTAGCTCTTGCGACTACAGTTATTTGCACATCAGAACAAACATATCAAACGCGTTCCTCCCTATATGCAAAAGAGCCCTTCCTCCGATGATAATTGATCTCCGGCAATGTACAAAGACAATGGCCCTCCTTTTTCCACTACCTATCCATAGAGCTGCGGTGCCATAAAGATGTTGGATAATAGTAAGTGACCTTCCCCTCCTCTATGATCAGCGTGCCTTGAGATCTGCCAGATAGAGAATGATAAGTTGGCCTTCCCTCCCGAAAATGAAACGCAACAGCCCTGATATACGTGATTCTCTCCCTATCACCATACAGAACTCGCACTTTGCATTATCATGCGCCATCTCCCGTCCATTCTTTTTTTGTACATAGCATGTAAATTGTAAGCAGACTTTTGCGTTAACTCCAGAAGCCACACCCTTTCAGCATGTGTTTTAACTATTACTTTACCGTTTGCCTTCGCAAAGCTATTGGCCACAGAACCTTTGTAGAGCTCTGATATATGCCATGGACATTTGTATTGAATTCATGAGGCACTTACAAATATGACGATGAATAAACTCTTTCGTGTCATGACCAACATTTACGACACTAAATCTTTTTACATCATGCTCACGCCTACTTTTATCCATACTAGGAAGTACTTCAACAAGTCCAAATTCACCAAAAATATGCTCCCATCACTTTTTGCGTCGTTGCTCTTTTACAAAATATCTCTTCCGATGGTAACATCAATATGAAACTTTTATGAAAACCTCTTCGTTGCTGAAATGCACAAAAAGCTAGTAAACTTCTTGATAACTCGTATAATGAGCTTTAAACACTGTCATTTCCGTCTTTCTACATGAAGATCTTCTTCACTCATATGAAACCTCTGCAAATAGCTATTATTACTCTATTCCTTTTCCTCTTCAAGCATATTGTCTTGAAAATTGTGGATGCTTCTCATCTCTTTTTTGTATAATGTTGAAGGTTCTCAAATAGAATACAGAGAGAAATTCTCTCCGACATTCACCCCCTCCAAACCTATTCTTCCTCCGGTTGCACCAACCTGAGAATAAACCTTCCTTCTTCACAACATCAAATTTGTCATTTATTATAAAATCCTACAAGTGCATGGGTAAATTAATCAAGTGCCTTATGCACGACCATGTATTGGGCCCTATTCAATGCATACTCAAAAATGCATGTATAAAAAGGCATGGTGCAGCTTAGAAGGAACTGCCATTGGATGTCAAAGTTGGTGCTCTCAAGCGCATACAATCAATGTGAGTATACAGCAAGAGACAACACACTCTTCCCAAAAACAATTTTGCAGATATGGTCATCGGTATAGGCGACGGTATAAGCGTCGATATCCCCAGGCACATATTGATGCTTATACCGACTATTTTGCCCAGGGGCATACCATGGCTTATACCGTCGCTTATACCGATGCTTATACTGTCGCTTATACCGATGCTCATACCGACGCTTATACCGATGCTCATACCGACGCTTATACCGTCGCTTTGGTTCCAATGCCTACACCGACCCTTAGACCGACGTCGGGGAAAAATCGCACCCGTTCATTTTCCTTGGTAGAAGCCTCGGTATACGGCCGATCTGTTGTAGTGAGAGCATTCTAATGAACAAAAAAGCAAAGTAAGAAGTTTGTATGTTTCATGTATGTGTATATATATATATATATATATATATATATATATATATATATATATATATATATATATATATATATATATATATATATATATATATATATATGTGTATATATATATATATATATATATGTATATATATATATATATATATATATATATATATATATATATATATATATATATATATATATGTATATGTGTTCATATATATTGTATGTATTTATGTACGATGAAATGTACGTATTTATGATTATACTTTCATGTTTATATGTGCGTTTGCATATATATATATATATATATATATATATATATATAGAGAGAGAGAGAGAGAGAGAGAGAGACGAACGTGTATGTGTATAGAGATGTGTGTATACAAATATATATTTTTTCTATATACTTGTTTATAAATCTTTTATTTATACTTCTAATTGGATAGATGTAGGAACGGATGGTTTTATGTATGTGATCATAACCATGTAGAAGTTTCTCATGTACGTGCTTTTGTATGTTGATGCATAGCATGTACGTTACTGGTTTTTAAAAGGGAAATTCCATCTTACAATTTGTATAGCCCTAGGCTTGATGTAATTGAGATTGGAACTATACAATGAAGTTCATTGTACACATGGAAACCACGATATCCCACACGAGAATGGCAGAACACTTTGCATTATGCGGAACGAATAGAGCTTTATGGCCTACAAAGGATTGGAATTAGAGAATTATACTCACAGATGATGAGAGAAAGAAACTTGTCTGACGTAATGAAGAACTACCACCGGGTGCAGCTAGAGTGATTGAGTTGTTCGCCTCCTTTGGGTGCGAAGAGGGTTTAACACGTTACCGTTCATGCATAGACCAGTACATGTATCAGGATTACGATTATGAAAGGAATAGAGATGTAAGACTTGTTTCTATCACTGCTTCGTATGACTGTAAACTATTTCGAAACAAATGTTTCTATAGAGCACTCTCAGAAAATATAGGCCTCATGCTCAAACAGAGCACTCCCAGAAAAAGTAGGAAATCATAAGCCTCATGCGTATCTGCTCCTCCAGCAAATTTGATTGAATTGTAGGTGAATCTGATACGTCAAGAAAATGTTTGATCGATGATACGGACAGTAAACTATATTTCTTTCATTCATTTCAAAAGGCTCATTGTGGGAGATTGTCGGAGAACTTGTGTGTTGGGCCCTGGGGGGCGGGGGGGGGGGGGGGAGGGGAGAGAGAGAGAGAGAGAGAGAGAGAGAGAGAGAGAGAGAGAGATATTTGGGGGGCGGGAGATTATCTATAAGCCATTCAGACCACAATGCACAATTCCACGGATATGCTGAGTTACGGACGTGCAGCCGCAAAATCTCCACTCGTCACAGCGGTTGGCTTCGTCGACCGTATGCCTTCATCCGTAGGCGATGAGTTTGCCATATCCGATACCAGAGGAGAGTAGTCGACAGCCCAGTGTCGTAAGGGCGTACTCATCTCTCTCTCTCTCTGTGCACAAGCGCCAATTAGACAGTGCTATAGAAGCCTAACGCTAACGTAATGTTGGACGTCATATTCATGAACCACAGCGTAAAACTATGCTGAAAAGCCCTATCAGGCTGTTCAACTCCATTAAGCTTTGTTATCACACAGACTCATTGCACATGATTCAGGTAACAAAACAAAACAAACTCCCCGCTATACCATGGATATGAATTAAGCAGCGTTTTTAGCGAGCAAGCGCCATTAGATGTTGTGCTGGAGCAGAAGGGATACACGAACCTTGCCAACTGCCGGGATCTATTTAATAGGCAATTAGAATGTAAGTATTTTCATTAGGGAGACACGCATGCAGATGCGGACGTAGCTATAACACCTAGTAGTGTCCGCAAATGCAAACGTAGTTCTGCAACGCAGTACTAATGAGATGAGATGTCTCTAACCTAGAAAACCTAGATGCTGATAGAATCGCCATATCAATTAATCATGCAATGCCGAAACTACATAAATCATGGACTAGAAAAGTGCAGATCGGCTAATGTTCCTCATGAAAGTTTCGAAAGAATAAAGATTTAGATGTCCAATCTATGAAAGAATTTGTGAGCTACAGAGCTTGATTTTGTACGAGAAATGTTGGACGTCCACAAACTCAGCACGCAAAGATGTCTTGCATTCGAACGTAACTCAACACAGACAAAGACAAGCAGAGGGCTGTGCTCTCTCTCGACAAGCAGAGGGCTGTGCTTTCTCTCTTCTGGGTCCAAACATGGCAATCGCAAAAGCACGAAGGCGTTGAGCTAGGCGTTTCTCTTTATTAGCGCAACAGCACTGCTAGTTTCGATTCTGAAAAATGTGTCTTTCGAGCAAGCAAGAAAATAAAAACGTGGGCTTAGCAAATCTGTGCAATGATCGATTTTCGCGCTAGTTTCACCTACCATTAAGCCTGCGATGGTCTTGACTTCATCCTACTGGGAGACAAAACAGACGTTTCTTCTCTGAAACTGTCAGTCCTATGCTATGGACGAATGGAAGAAAACAAGATGGACATCTGGCAATGTCATCACTTGTGGGAATACATCTGCTTACGTCGTTGAACGATAATCAAAGCTTTGTAAAGCTTTACTTACACGCAAACTCTTGAATATGTCAAAATACATAGCTCCATTGCAAGTTGAGGTTGAGCTTATCCAAGATAAGACTAACGGAACATTTGTTAGCTTTGAAACACTTGTAAATAAGACCACCAACAACATACATGAAGATACCTGTGAGGGATACGAGAAATAATATAAAGTTCAAATATCCTCATTTTCTGTGAACGTTTTTATGGTCATTACTGATATGAGGATTCTCATATAAGTGTCTTTTGTCAAGAAGCATGGATTGCTGATGAAGATCCTTGTATTAACTAAAACTCTATTTAATACATTTGTGTCCGCATGATGAATCCTGCATAAAATAATGATATTATTATTAACTTCAATAGAGCACTAGCATCTTTGCTTGGATTCCATGCAACAAGCCTACATTGAGCATCTAAGCATATTCCCCACAAGAGTAATTATTTTTCTAGGGAAACAATCATGTTCACAAATACCTGCCCTCCTAAACCATGTTTCGATTAGCATAAAACTGATTAGTTTTCTATTTGATAAGAGAACCCTTGTAATCATTTTAATAAATTTCCCTAACGATGCATTTTGTACACAAAAATTTATATATTCTCTGAAAAGGTAATATTCTAAGCTCCCTTAATATTTTTGAAAGCAACATTGTTGGCAATGAAGGTGGATTAATTTTTCAACGAAGTATGCAACAAGGAAGTCATAGAAAAGAGAGCTAGAGAAAAGAATAAGAAGGTACAAGGATTCTCATCACTACACACCATTGTAATTACTTTTTTTTTATAGTTCCAACTCCATTTTATTACGCCAAGGAGCCCCCTCTCTATAGGAGTATCAGGAGAACTTGTGTATCAGTTCTCATAATTTCTAGAGCTCTTTTGAGCCATTAAATTAAGAACCTAATTCTTAACTAGGTGGGACACTAGTTCTGAACTAGGCCCAAACTAGTCAAAAACTACAAAAGGAGCTTGAGAACTCATTTTCAAGAGATTCTTAGGAGGATTTCTTATGAAATACTATACTTTGGGTCTACGAATGAGAGAATCCATTGCTCAACTCTTTGTCTTAGTGTGTGTGCACATTTGTGTGTATGTGTGTGTAGGCTAGTGTGCTTTTCACTCACATACAACTGCATTCCACTTGCTCATGATCATCATACAATCCTCACATCTCCACATATTGACATATATGAGGTTAATCTCCTCATGTTGGTATATCACCATTGTGCTAGAGTGACACCGAATTTGGTGCCGTTTTTAGGAAGCAAGCTTCGAGGAAAATTGTTGTCTTCATGAAGGTGCAAAGTCAGGTGGATCAATTCCATTTATTGGTTCCCAAATTTCGGTGCATGCGGGGTGCTTCCAGCAAACTCAAGGAAGTTGCATTTATGCTTGGCGTGCGAAACATAGCACTTGGGAGAAAAGCTTTAGTGACAAAAAAAATATTTATGTCAACTTCACATGATAATATGATGGAAAGATCAGATTGCACAAGATTATTCTTGAACTTTTGAAGGCTTTTCATTTCAAAATTTTCAGATTCACAAAAGCATTGGAAAGATATCAAAATTCCCTTGAATTGAGACCTTATCCAACAAGCGTACATCAAGCATCCAAGCATCTTCCACACAATAGAGATTTTTCTTTTGGGAAAAAAATGATATTCTACAAATCCTTGCCCTCCTAAACCATGTTGCTATCAACATAAAATTGATTAGTTTTTCTTTTGATAAGAGAATCCTTGTAATAATTATAATAAATCTACCTAATAATTGGCAAGGAATTCAAAGACAAAAGAGCTAGAGAGAAGAACAAGAAGGACCGAAGAGATAGAGCAATCAACATCAACGAGGAAAGAAATAGGCCTAATTACATTTCTTCAAAACCAATACTGTATCCAAACTATGATTCTCATCACTACAAACCATTGTAATTAACATTTTTTGTAGAGTTTCGAGTCCATTTTATTAATCCAAGGTTTCCTCCCTCTAGAGGACTGTTACAAGAACTGCAGTATCAATTTTCATCTTTTTAGAGCTCGTTTGTGCCTGTAAATTAGCCTAAGAACCTAATTTTTAACTAGGCCAAAGACTAGCTTTGAATGAGCCAATACTAGTCAGAAACTACAATACAATCGTGAGAAGTCATTTTTGGGAGATTTTTAGGAGGTTTGTTTATAGAACATTGTATTTTTATCTTATGAATGAAAGATTCCATTGTTCCACTCTTTGTCTTATTGTGTATGTGCATATGTGTATATGTGCGCCTACTAGTGTGCTTCTCACTCACACAGTTGTACATTCCACTTGCTCAGAGTCATCATAATATCCTCATGTCTCCACGGATAGGAATTTATGAGGTTGTTCTCCTCACATAGGTATATCAGCATTGTGCTAGAGTGACACCAAATTTGGTGCCCTTGTTAGGGAGAAAGCTTCGGGGACAAGATTGCAATAGTAAGACATATAGTCTTGATGTTGGAATCCTATTGAAGAAGGTAAGTTTAGTATTTTATTTAATTTTTCATCTTCATCATCATTCATACCATCCAAACTCACCTCCTATGTCCATCTCTTTCATCACAAAATTCTCACCTCCTTCGTCATAACACCATCTTCACCTCATTTCACGTGAGAGAGAGAGAGTGAGAGAGAAATTTTGTGTGGTTTTTTCTTGCGTGTTATGCGATTCTTGGTAGGTTTCAATATCAACAACAGGAGTAGGTATAAGAGAACTTTGCATGCATCTTGGTCCCTAGAAGAATGACCTCTATCTATTAGGAGAGACAAAAGTTTTTCCTATTTTGTGATTGCAAGTTATACACAATAAACTACATCATGAGAAAATACCAAACCAGTAAAATTTATTAAATGTCTTTTCATCCATCACCACAAACATAGTCTATCATCAGATAGATGACAAACAAAATTTGCAAGAGATACTCTTTATTATGAGATACAACTCTCCATTGTGACATATAATAGTCTTTCATGAGACAGAGAAGTGTTGACCCTTCTATCCATCACAATAGCAATGCCCATAATAGGCTTTATCTATCATATGAGAGATGATTGACAAGGATCTTGAGAAACCCATCTAATGAGAGATACATCCATCCATCATCATAGATAGATAGGAAACATGATAGATGTAGATGATAATCTCTCTCGATTGGAACACATCAGCCTATAATGAGACACACATTAGTGTTCATAAAAACCCCCTTAGTCTTTTTTTGGGCTTAGGCTAAGTGCGACTAGAAACTCTTATTAATTATAGTCACAATAGGCAAAATTAAGTTCAAGAAACTTTAATTTCTCAACTTCAAGGATGGATAAAGCCTACTTGTGGAGAACCCTAAGAGGAAAGAACTTCAACCGACAACTCAAGTATTCCTAACAATGCATATCTTAAGATAAGAACTTACATAAGAAAGATTAAAGTTCAACAAGTAGTTGTTACAAAAGAACCTTGCAATGAATTGGTACTTGGGAATTGGGAAAACAATTGAATCATATGAAACTTATATTGGGTAGATAGGTAGGAAGAGATAGACAAAAGCATCAAATCATCTAAGGTTAGTGTCAATCACATAGCTAGGTTGTGGGTTGAGTAACTTAGTAACCATCCTTGTACACTGAGCTCAACGATAAGTGAGTTGAAAATGTATTTTAGCATGGAGAGACCCGCATGAAGCTGAGGGCTAACATATTTATGAAGCCTTGAGGGTCCCGATCAGACTCAACTAGAGTATATTCGAAATGAACCATCTAGGTGCATGCAACTATGAGGATTGTTTGAGCTAATCTATTGTCCAACTCAAAAATCCAAACGAATTCTTTTGGATTGAACACTTAGTGGTCAAGTTTGAAGAGGGATCATATATAGATAAGCAAGGAACCATGTATGTGGTAAGTATCTTTCTAGATAGGACTAATGAGTTTGGAATCATCACGCTTGGCTCATAAATAGGACACTTAGAGTAGGAAGGCCATGGAGGAGAGCTTAAAATCCCAGGAGTTCAGCCAATGCTATAAGGATAATCACGCAAGAATGGATTCCTCAAAATAAGAAAAAGCATAAAGCTCTACTTGAACACAAAAATAGAGGAAGCATCCAAGAGATTCAAGCCACTTTAAACTAGTGAGGTAGATGGAGTAAGTGTGTATGAATTTAAAGATCCTGATATCCCAAGTAAGATAAACAATTTAGATAACTCTTTTGAAAAGATGCTTATGGTTATGGAATATAATAGACATGCATATACCTGGGAGGGTGAACTTATTTTCCCTACATAAGGACCTCATGTGTCTCATGGTGAACATGGAGTTGGATCCTCTCATAGTTAAGGTAGTCATAAGGAGAAACATTGAGAGTGACATGAAGCAAGTTTTGCATATACAATTGGAAGGGAGAGATCAATTTTAGATTCCGATAGATCAGATGAAGAAAAATCTCGAGGTCTTAGGCACCATCAATGATGCATGGATGGTTTTCCCTTGCCTAGAGCAAGAAAATTCCCTAGCATCTTAAGATCGACCAAATTGAGGAAAGCCATGCAAAATTACTTTGAAGGCACTAGAGATCTTAAGGATCACATGGCCAAATGCAACCAAGTATTAAGAGCTAAAGAGGTCAATGACATGTTCAGTCAATACCAAGCTTTTGGGCTGACCTTAATAAATCAAAGCCCTAACATGGTTTTACCCATTGCATAAGGGACATTACATAGTTCCTGGACACTTTCATTGTAGATTTTTCTAAGAGAGGCATGAGCCACAATACTTCATTAGTGATCCGTGGCTTCAAAAGGACACCTCAAGAGATAGTTAGGCTAGAAGGGCTTAGACACAAATAATAGTTTAAGGGATGTCTCACCAAAGAGCAACCTATGCACACTAAGCAAGTTTCCTTGTTCGTTGATGGTTTATTGAGTGCAATGCTTTGATTGTATGTTATCTAAAGAAGCCCAAAAGAATAGAGAAATGTGTAAAAATGTGTATTGAAATAAAACAAAAATCGGGTGATTAGTTGGAAATTTATAAACTCCATAAGGTTTCGAATTGTTCTAGTAGTCTCACATTCAAACCCTCTACATCAATCAAAAAATTAGCAAAAAGAAAGTGGCTCAAATCTAGGAGGGTTTAGGATGGTATCAATAAAACATTGCTATAATTGTAAAGGAGACCACGTGGCTAATCTTTTTCCATTAATGGCATAGAAGCAAGGAAACCTAAATAGCAAGTGCTACACGATAGAGAGAAAATACACCAGCCACACTCCACAAGTTTTTGCTACAACGAACAAGTAGTTAGGCAAAACTACCAACATCTCTATCAGCAACTACAGAGATATTAAAACCAATACCAAAAGCAACCATACTATAGGCCTCAACAACCGTATGAATCACATTATCAAGCACGACAAAGAACTTAACCCATGTTAGAGGTAGGGTTCCTCATCAACCCTATAAACATGAACACTTAGATTTACAAAAGACATAAGAAAACATTATTGCCATTAACAAAATAATAAAACAAATAAATTATTTGACTCACAAATTATATATGTATTAATGGAGAGATCTTATCTTGGGAATCTTCGTATGTCACATTCAAAATATATAGATAGCTTCTAGATGAAGCCTCTTCCTTCTCGATACACTATTTTAAAAAATAGCTTCTTGTCAAAGCCTTGACCTCGAGACGACCCAAAAGCTATCACAATCTCATTCACAATCGCACCCTTAGTTATAGTCTCACTCACAATCTCAATGTCAATCACAATCATAATTATGTAATTGTATATCTAATTCTCATTCGCATTCTCAATCACATTCTTACTCTCAATCACGCTCCTCAATCACAATCATAATGTTGTGGCTACTTTTCTTAAGTTCTAGATCACGCTCTCAATCACAACATATGTAAAGGGACTTAAGATATTTAAAGTGTAGTATGGAGAAGGCCAAGTAAAACCCATGAGGTATGCTAATACCAAACCATATTTTTGAACAATAGAAAGATACTTCATTTCAAGCTCTATTAGATAGTGCTTTATGCATCTCTGATTGTGGTTGTGATCATAGATTATGTCATTTGAAGTTGTGAAGAGCATTGAACTTGCCTCTTAACTTGATCTTACAAATGCATGTACACAGAAATGAAATCTCACAAAAAGATACACAAAATAGAGACAGACAAAAGACTGAACACAATATTCGGTACAATCTCTCCCAACTACTCTCATGGACGAGTCTATTAAAGTATTGTATTTATACGTATTTTTCATTATGTCTTGAATAGAATATACATGAGGGTAGTGCCTCGAAAAGTTTCCAGTTACAAAAATCTGCTTTATATACAAAATTCTCGTTTTCTAAACAATCTAATATGTTTACAAAAATGTAACTTTCTAGGTGATCTACTATTTTACAAAAGAAAATCCAAAATACTATCTCTCAACTATCTTCAAAGAGATCGGAATAAGTTCATTTGTGCTCATGCTCTCATGATTCTTCACCTACTAAATCAAAACACAATCACATTAAAGAATATCAAGACAATCTTGTATTGGCAACCACCTTGATGTGCTCAAGATGTACAATGATTTCTAGGGTTTTCTCTGTTAACATATTTAGGTAGTGATGTGTGTGAACACACTAGGACCTCCGGGGCACTTTTTTCCCTCTTTAGAAGGTCTTTTTCCCCGGCTTGTATATATGCCTATTCCCCTAATGGGCTACTTATCTTTGTACATTCTCTAGTAATACATTGAGTATTGTGTGTTGTGTTCCAAGCTTCTTCTTCTTCCTTGTGTTATTCGCGTGCTTCCGCAGACGTCTAACTCCAACAATTGGTATGAGAGCAAGTCCTCGCTTCATCTAGGGTGCCGTCCACACTCCTCCATTTGCAGTCTCAGATTTGCACAAAATTTGGTGAGCATACTCAGAGTGTTTCAGAGATCAAAACTGCTTCGATCTATGGTGCCGAGATCGCAATCTGAGCTGGTTTTGACATCCGAATGCACTATCGCAGCACTTGTGCAGGCTATTTTGATTTTTTGTGCCAAAGGTATACACCTGTTTCTGTTCGTGAGTGTAAGCGTCTTGAAGTCTGCTATAGGTCTAGCAGAATTCCTCTTGGCAGTTCTGTTCACCTTTTTGAGATATAGTCAATTTTTTGCATCAAGGTATTTTAGTCACCGACCATGGCTGAAAACAATGATGTATTCCATATGTTGGCTGTTGAGGATAAGTTGGATGGTACTAACTACACATTGGCTTTTATGATGCGACATGTATTGGTTGCAAAAGGATTGTGGAACATTGTGCAGGGTGTAATGACAGGTACTGCAAATACAGGTGCTGGAGCTGATGAAGATGGTATCGAAGATGATATTGTGCATATTCCTATTCGTGCTGCTATTTTTCCTGCACCTATTGCAGAGCAAATTCCTTGGCAGATATGCTCAGGCACATGCATTGATAGCTTTGTCTATCTATTCCTCATATTCGCTCTTGCAAAACAGCTAAGGATGCTTGGGATACACTTACCACATTGTACCAAGGTAAAAATGAGGCTCATGTTGCTTATCTCTGAAAGCAGTTGGAGAGTGAGCACATGAATGAAGGTGATTCTATGGATAGTTTCCTAACAAAGATCAAAGACTTGAAGGAACAGTTGATTTCTTTTGATGAGGTTATACCAGATAGCTCACTTGTGCAGACCGTTCTGAATGCTCTTCCTGATTCATATCAGAGTTTTGCTTCTACTCTTCAGTTGATGATGAAAGGCAATCCAAATGCCTTGTCATTTGAGGAGTTAGTCTATGTTCTGTTGCAGGAAGATCAGTCCAGGTAGAAGAGGTCCATTATGCGTGTTGTAGATCAAGCTTTCCTGGCTAGTCAGAAGGGCAAAGAAAAATGGAGTTCTTCTTCTAGTAAGCAAAAATCTACAAATGCTGCACATTCGAAGAACCAAGGCAAAGATGAGAAAAGATCAGAAAAGTAGAAATTGTTTTGTAAGTATTGTAAAGGGAATGATCATGTCATAAAGAACTTTGCAAAACTGGCCGCAAAAGAGGCAAAGAAGAAAGAGGCTAGAATGGTTGTTGCAGAAGCCTCTACACCAAAAACGGAGTCTGCTAATCTTGTGCAGGAAGAAGAATGGGTGTTCACTACTATTTGTAGTTTCGACCCATCTTCTCATGAGCATTGGATGTCAGCAGTAGACTCAGATGTTTGGTACTTTGATAGAGAGGTGACCAAACATAGAACCTCGCAGCACTGTTTCTTCTCTTCATTCGAGCCTGCCCCTATAGGGAATACTATTACATGCACCAACAACTCCTCTTATCTTGTTATGGGAGTTGGTAAGATCATTTTGACTACTGCTGATGGTAGTTCTTTCACTTTGTCAGATGCTTTATTTGTTCCAAGGATCAAGAAGAATCTGTCATCAGTTTCTACATTAGCCAAGATTGGCTTGGTTGTGAAATTTGTTGATGACATATGTATAGTTCATGATCTCTCAAATGTCGATGTTATTATTCCTTCTCGCATTTTATGTCGTGGGCTGTATAAGCTCATAGAGTATGAAAGATATGAAAATGATTTGGCATGTGCAGTAAATGATTCTCAGGCTATGTCAGATGCAAAGCTTTGGCATGCACGCTTTGCTCATCTGAATTTCGCTAGTTTGCTATGCCTGTAGAAATCTGAAAGGGTGTCCTCTTTGCTCAAACTTGAGGCACCTCGAAAACATGTTTGTGAAGGCTATATTTTGGGCAACATGCCGTGTTTCTCCTTTCCAAAAGATGGTTCAGTTCGGGCTACACAGAAATTGCAACTTGTACATAGTGATGTCTGTGGTCCTATGCAAACACACTCTTTTGGAAATTAACTTTACTTCGTGACTTTCATTGATGATTTTTCCAGGCATGCATGGGTATATCCACTCAAAGAAAAGTTCGAAGTGTTCATGTGCTTTAAACAGTTTTTGGTTTTGGCTGAAAATCTCTCAACATGTAAAATGGGCACCCTCCGTTCTGATCGAGGAGGGGAATATATGTCTTCTGATTTTAATGCATTTTCGGTTGAACGTGGGATAAAACACCAGTGTAGAGTGCCATATACACCTCAACAGAATGGAGTTACTGAACGAAAGAACAGGTCACTCATGGAGATGCCGAGGTGCATGGTCAAGAGTTAGGATTTACCACATAGTTTCTGGCTTGAGGCTGTCATGTGTGCAACATGTACTGAACAGGTGTCCCACTAAAGCGTTGTAGTCTATCACTCCATATGAGGCTTGGCATGACCACAAGCCATCTGTTGCTCATCTACGTGTTTTTGGTTGTTTGGCATATGTACTAGTGCCTGAACAACATCGCACAAAATTGGATGATAAGGTAGTAAAATGTATTTTTGTTGGGTATAGTTCTAAAAGTAAAGGCTATTGTTTGTATCATCCCCAGACTAAATGCATTTTGGTTAGCCGTGATGTTGTGTTTGTGGAAGATGCTATTCAGCCATTGCTTTCATGTACTAAGGAGACATCTATTAGCTCCAAAGACATGTATGGTACTTTGATGCTTCTTTTTACAGGTGGCCAATCTAGTGCTGGTTCTAATGAGGAAACTTCTCAACCTTTGCAGGTTTCATATGATGATGCAGATCATTCCATTTTTTATGCAGATTTACATGATGCACTTGTTGATGAGAGAGTTGATATTGAGTAGGAAAAAACTATGCCAAAATGGCTGGTGCAGACTTTGCGTGAGAACAAATTAGATGCACCTTTGTCATATCATACTCATTGAGGCTCTCATAGTGCCTCCTTTGCATCAGATTGCTATGCTATGGCTACGTCTAGTCTCTGTGATGAGAATGAGCCTGTTTCTTTTGATGAAGCTCAGAATTTAGAAAATGGATGGCTGCTATGCAATCTGAATATGATGCTATAATGAAGAATGGTACGTGGTCTTTACGTGACTTGCCTCCTGGCAAGAAGGCCATTGGCACTAAGTGGGTATACAAGCTGAAACATAAACCTGATGGTACAGTTGACACGTATAAGGCTAGGCTTGTTGCAAAGGGTTATGCACAGGAAAGAGGCATTGATTTTGATGAGACCTTTGCACCTACATGCCATATGACTACTGTTCAGAGCATTTGTGCACTTGCAGCCCATCATGGTTGGAATGTACATCAGATGGACATTAAAATAGCATCATTGGTCCTATTGAGAAGCATATTGCTGATTTCAAGGCTGATTTGCATGCCTCATTTGAGATGTCTAATTTGGGGTGTTTGCATCACTATTTGGGCATTCAGCTTATGCAAGTTGATGGTGGAATGGCTTTGTGTCAAACGAAATATATTGAAACATTATTGCAACGTTTTTACCTTGAAGACTGTAAGCCTATTGTCACTCCTATGGAGACAGGTTTACGATTGAGTCTTCATGATACTCGATATGCATTTGATGTGGTTCTCTATCAGTTGGCTGTTAGATGGTTGATCTACTTATGCATTACTCGGCCAGATATTCAGTTTCTTGTCTCACAGATGAGCAGGTTTATGCATTTCCCAAGAGTCATGCATTGGAAGGCGGTTAAGTGCATCTTTCGCTACTTGAGTGGTACTCGGCTACTTCGGTTGTTTTATCCCAAGGGGGGATCACTACCGCTAGATTTGCATGCTTTTTCTAACTCAGATTGGGTTGGTTGCTATGACACTCATGTGTCTACCAGTGGCTTTTGCTTCATGCTTGGTAGCTCATGTATATCTTGGTTGAGCAAGAAGCAGCCTACTGTGGCCACTTCCAGTTGTGAGGCTGAGTATAGGGCATCTTTGAGAGCGACTCTTGAGTGTGTGTGGCTTAGACGCCTTATGGTTCATTTGGGTGTTGGCCAGTCTTCTGCCACCACCATCTTCACTGACAGCCAGAGCCCATTGGTAGTTGCGAGAAACCCTGTGTTCCATGCTCGCACTAAGCACATTGAGGTGCATTATCACTATGTCAGGGAGAGGTTCTCTGCTCGGGAGATCAGCTTGGCATATGTGCCCACGCAGGAGAACATTGCAGACCTTTTCACGAAGGCTCTGCCTAGGGAGAAGTTTGAAGCTTTCCGCAAAGCTTTGGCCTTACTTCCTTTTGTGGAGTGATTTCCACATAGCTTGGCACTTCCTTATACATGAGTGCCAGCTCCTTGTTCAGCGCATCACTCCTAGGGGGGATTTGTTGATATATTTTGGTAGTGATGTGTGTGAACACACAAGGATTGTCGGCGCACTTTTTTCCCTCTTTAGGAGGTTTTTCCCCCAGCTTGTATACACACCTATTGCCCTAATGGGCTACTTATCTTTGTACATTCTCTAGTACTACATTCAGTATTGTGTGTTGTGTTCCCAGCTTCTTCTTCTTCCTTGTGTTGTTTGCGTGCTTCCGCAGACGTCTAACTCCAACATTCACCACCACAGAGAGCATGATGAATTGTTTTTTATCTTAATCGTGAATTCTTAAACATGATGTTCAAGGCTTATGAGGGTGGAAGCAAAGAAGGGCCAAATGTGGTAGAGTTTGATCATTGTTATCCTTGAGTGGATCTAGAGATTGAGAGGACCAAGCTTTGTGTGAAAATGGTAAAACTAGTTGAGACTATGTTAGAGGGCAGCTATTTTTTCAATCAAATGAACTCAATATAGACACAACTACATTATGAAGGACCTTTGGAGAGGATAGAACAACTAGAAGCTACACCTAGGACTTTGGATAAATCTAAGGATCAAAGTAGTTGTAGTAAAAGCATAAGATTACAACCCTATGAAGCTTATATTCTTGATTCTATGAAGGATGGAATTCCTTCCTCTATAAATCATTGCTTCTATGAGTTCTTGAGAGAGGTACAAGAGGGGAAATGGGCCAATGAGGGCGAGAATCATCCTTCTCTTGAAGAAGTGGAAGATCTTTATGATTAGCTCCCTCAATATATTCCTACCATAAATGGAGAGCAAAAAGACATGCCGTCAAGTGAAGAATTGGAGTTTCAATACAATTCATTATCGAAATTGCTTCCTTTTACAAGCCCTTATGAATCTGATTCTATTCAAATAAGAAGCCTTACAATTATGGTAACAAACGTTAAATCACGTCTATCAAGGAACATGGAAGTAGTGAAGAACCCTAAAGTGAAGTGCCATCTCACTTTCGAAGTGTTACTCAAGATTACACATGAGTTGTGAAAACATGTAGCTAACCAAGTTCCAAAAGTAGCTAACTCCCAAACTCAAACGATAACAAAAGAGAGTTCTAGCGATACCGTTGGATAAGATAGGAGATATAGGTGAGGGAGAAGAAGGAGTAACCTATCTTTCCATTACTTATTAGGGCTTTACAATGAAGGCTATTTTAGATTGGAGGGAAAGAGTTTCGATTGCCACCACTTCCCTATGGAAAACTTGGTGCAAGACAATTCTTATACAAACTAAGATGAAAGTACAAATGGCACACAAGCCTATTCAGAAACCTTTAGGGTTATTGAAGGGATAATTCTCACTACTTGTTGTGTGGAGTTTGAACACACATTTTCCATATGTAATTTGAGGAAGAATCATGTCTATGAGATGAGGTTGGGTAGACCGTTCATTAGACAATTGAAGACAGTGTAGGCTTGGGAAACCAATTCTTTGTACTTAAATATGTTTTATGGTCTTTCTTAAAAGTAATAGCTTCAGATCCCTAAACTTTCTAAACTCTTGCCTCTTTTGGCCATTTACATGCTTATGTATGGTTATGCATGGCATGCATGTTAGTGGTTATTTAAAGCAAAATTCTATCTTATAATATGTATAACCCAAGGCTTGAACTAATTGAAATTGCAACTATGCAATGAAGTCAGCTTAATCATGGAAACCATGATATCCCACACAAGTATGGTAGAACACCTAGCAATATAAGGAACGAATAGATATTTAAGGCTTACAATGGATAAGAATTAGAGAAGGATAGTCACAGATGACAGAATGGAACTTCTCTAACCTAATGAAGCACTACTACAGCAAGCATGGCCCTTGCTACCATCAGAAATTTCCATCATGACTGTTGCAAGGTAAACAACAATGTCTATTAGCATGACTGCAATGTTTTCCTCCTTATCCGTTTGGTGACATAAAATGAAAGGCATACACGTTACCATTTATGCATAGACAAGTACATGTATCAAGTATACGATTATGAAAATAATTAAGAAATGTATCAATATAGAATTCCAAAAAGATGTAAAAGACAACTATCTACTTGAGATGACTTATTTCTACCACTGCTTTATACAACTCTAAAGAATTTTGAAAAATAGGCCTCACGCACATCTCCTCTTCCAGCTACTTTGATTGAATTGTCTCTAGTGCACTCATTTCACTAAAATTGTGATACTTCATAGCTACAATAGAAAATGTTTGATCAATGATATGAATCTTAAGTATGGGCAATAAACTATATTTCTTGCATTCATTTCAAACGGCTCAAGTATATGGTCGACCTTGGGGGTGGTGAGAGATAGATACAGAGAGAGAGAGAGAGATAGATTAACTATAAGCCATTCACACCCCAATCCCAATGATATGTTGAGGGCAGAGGTGAAAGTTCCTTCATACATTAGAGCTGGGTGACAAATGTGTAACCCCAAAATCTCCACTCACAACAGAGAGCTTCTAATAGTGATTGTCTTTGTGGGCCATATGCTTTCATCCCTAGGTGATGAGCTTGCTATATACGACACCAAAAGAGAGTACATCCTAATGTCATAAAAGCATACTCATGTCTCTCTATGTCTGTCCCTCTCTCTCTATATAAAGGCCAATTAGACACTCCTATAAAAGCCTATCAATAAACTAATGTTGGTCCTTCAAACATTTGTGTACAACTATGTCTTTCCTTCAATCCTCCTTATTGTTCTTCAATTCTTCATCATATACTTCATCTCTTGTTCTTCAATTCATAAATGATAATCTCCTCCAAGTGTAGATCACTCCAACAACAATAGAATCTCCTTGAATTATAGAAGATTCATCTTCATAGTGTGTGTCTAGCCTCCATTTCCTTCAATCTTCAGCAATAATCGCTCAAAGTATAGAGCCTCCAACAATGATCTTCTCTTCAACTTGCAATTTGTCCGTCTTATACCATGTGATGATCCAGAATGAGCCATGACCCTCCCATATATAGTTTTCCAGACCTCGAAGCAAAAGCATTTAGCAGAAACTACCAAAAACGCTCCCAAAATCATTCTTGCGCCTCGGTTTGGTGAAAAGCATTTGAAAAGCACAAAATTAGGGTTTGTCTTTTGATGGTCATTTTGAAACCAAGTCATACAATGTAATATATCGTTGGAGAGATCCGGACAAGTGGTTTTGAGTGCTCAAATAACATTTTACTCATCTTTGAACAAATTTTGACTATTGTTATCCTTGATTTTGACCATGGTTGACTTTGTTTAAAACTATCAAAAACTAAAACAATAAGTGAAATTTTTGAGTCATAAATTATGTATATCCCTATGATGCATATATTACATTAGGCCGGCAACCACCACCTTTGAGTAATGTTATCTCTATGAAATAAATTTTGCTCAAAGACAACGTGAGTAGATCCATAGTGCCAACAACCCCGCTCATCTGACAAAGTGAACCTTATGCTAAAAGGTTTTACTCGACCTACATAAAGAACCCACTAGGGTACTACATGGAGATGCGTGAGCATAATGAGATTTATTTATATGAAACTCCTTTAGAACCTAATTGATGTCCCAAACACATTGATGTGATGTATAAAAGTCCAAACCCTAGGCTAAGGAGACATCTGTTAGCTCCAAAGACATGTATGATACTTTGATGCCTCTTTTTACAGGTGGCCAATATAGTGCTGGTTCTAATGAGGAAACTTCTCAACCTTTGCAGGTTTCATATGATGATGCAGATCATTCCATTTTTTATGCTGATTTACATGATACACTTGTTGATGAGAGAGTTGATATTGAGTAGGCAAAAACTATGCCAAAATGGCTAGTGCAGACTTTGCATGAGAACAAATTAGATGCACCTTTGTCATATCATACTCATTGAGGCTCTCATAGTGCCTCCTTTGCATCAGATTGCTATGCTATGGCTACGTCTAGTCTCTGTGATGAGAATAATCCTATTTCTTTTGATGAAGCACAAAATTTAGAAAATGGATGGCTACTATGCAATCTGAATATGATGCTATAATGAAGAATGGTACATGGTCTTTATGTGACTTGCCTCCTGGAAAGAAGGCCATTGGAACTAAGTGGGTATACAAGCTGACACGTAAACGTGATGGTACAGTTGACACGTATAAGGCTAGGCTTGTTGTAAAGGGTTATGCGCAGGAAAGAGGCATTGATTTTGCTGAGACCTTTGCACCTACATGCCATATGACTCTTGTTCAGAGCATTTGTGCACTTGCAGCCCATCATGGTTGGAATGTACATCAAATGGAAAGTAAAACAGCATCACTCGTCCTATTGAGAAGCATATTGCTGATCTCAAGGCTGACTTGCATGCCGCATTTGAGATGTCTAATTTGGGGTGTTTGCATCACTATTTGGGCATTCAGCTTATGCAAGTTGATGGTGGAATGGCTTTGTGTCAAACGAAATATATTGAAACATTATTGCAACGTTTTTACCTTGAAGACTGTAAGCCTATTGTCACTCCTATGGAGATAGGTTTACGATTGAGTCTTCATGATGCTCGATATGCATTTGATGTGGTTCTCTATCAGCAGGCTATTAGATGGTTGATCTACTTATGCATTACTCGGCCAGATATTCAGTTTCTTGTCTCACAGATGAGCAGGTTTATGCATTGCCCAGGAGTCACGCATTGGAAGGCGGTTAAGCGCATCCTTCGCTACTTGAGTGGTACTCGGCTACTTGGGTTGTTTTATCCCAAGGGGGGATCACTACCGCTAGATTTGAATGCTTTTTCTAACTCAGATTGGGCTAGTTGCTATGACACTCCTGTGTCTACTAGTGCTTTTTGCTTCATGCTTGGTAGCTCATGTATATCTTGGTTGAGCAAGAAGCAGCCTACTGTGGCCACTTCTAGTTGTGAGGCTGAGTATAGGGCAGCTTTCAGAGCGACTGTTGAGTGTGTGTGGCTTAGACGCCTTATGGTTGATTTGGGTGTTGGCCAGTCTTCTGCCACCACCATCTTTACTCACAGTCAGAGCGCATTGGCAGTTGCGAGAAACCCTATGTTCCATGCTCGCACTAAGCACATTGAGGTGCATTATCACTATGTCAAGGAGAGGTTCTCTGCTGGGGAGATCAGTTTGGCATATGTGCCCACGCAGGAGAACATTGCAGACCGTCTCACGAAGGCTCAGCCTCGGGAGAAGTTTGAAGCTTTCCGCAAAGCTTTGGGCTTACTTCCTTTTGTGGAGTGATTTCCACATAGCTTGGCACTTCCTTATACATGAGTGCCAGCTCCTTGTTCAGCACATCACTCCTAGGGGGGATTTGTTGATATATTTTGGTAGTGATGTGTGTGAACACACAAGGACCGTCGGGGCACTTTTTTCCCTCTTTAGGAGGTTTTTCCCCCAGCTTGTATACACGCCTATTGCCCTAATGGGCTACTTATCTTTGTACATTCTCTGGTACTACATTCAGTATTGTGTGTTGTGTTCCAAGCTTCTTCTTCTTCCTTGTGTTGTTCGCGTGCTTCCGCAGACGTCTAACTCCAACATTCACCACCACAGAGAGCATGATGAATTGTTTTTTATCTTAATCGTGAATTTTTTTTTAACATGATGTTCAAGGCTTATGAGGGTGGAAGCAAAGAAGGGCCAAATGTGGTAGAGTTTGATAATTGTTATCCTTGAGTGGATCTAGAGATTGAGAGGACCAAGCTTTGTGTGAAAATGGTAAAACTAGTTGAGATTATGTTAGAGGGCAGCTATTTTTTCCATCAAATGAACTCATATAGACACAACTACATTATGAAGGACCTTTGGAGAGGATAGAACAACTAGAAGCTACACCTACGACTTTGGATACATCTAAGGATCAAAGTAGTTGCAGTAAAAGCATAATATTACAACCCTATGAAGCTTATATTCTTGATTCTATGAAGGATGGAATTCCTTCCTCTATAAATCATTGCTTCTATGAGTTCTTGAGAGAGGTACAAGAGGGGAAATGGGCCAATGAGAGCGAGAATCATCCTTATATTGAAGAAGTGGAAGATCTTTATGGTTAGCTCCCTCAATATATTCCTACCATAAATGGAGAGCAAAAAGACATGCCGTCAAGTGAAGAATTGGAGTTTCAATCCAATTCATTATCGAAATTGCTTCATTTTACAAGCCCTTATGAATCTGATTCTATTCAAATAAGAAGCCTTACATTTATGGTAACAAACGATAAATCACGTCTATCAAGGAACATGGAAGTAGTGAAGAACCCTAAAGTGAAGTGCCATCTCACTTTCGAAGTGTTACTCAAGATTACACACGAGTTGTGAAAACATGTAGCTAACCAAGTGCCAAAAGTAGCTAACTCCCAAACTCAAACGATAACAAAAGAGAGTTCTAGCGATACCATTGGATAAGATAGGAGATATAGGTGAGGGAGAAGAAGGATTAACCTATCTTTCTATCACTTATTAGGGCTTTACAATGAAGGCTATTTTAGATTGGAGAGAAAGAGTTTCGATTGCCACCACTTCCCTATGGAAAACTTGGTGCAAGTCAGTTCTTATACAAACTAAGATGAAAGTACAAATGGCACACAAGCCTATTGAGAAACCTTTAGGGTTATTGAAGGGATAATTCTCACTACTTGTTGTGTGGAGTTTGAACACACATTTTCCATATGTAATTTGAGGAAGAATCATGTCTATGAGATGAGGTTGGGTAGACCATTCATTAGACAATTGAAGACAGTGTAGGCTTGGGAAACCAATTCTTTGTACTTAAATAGTTTATATCGCCTTTCTTAAAAGTAATAGCTTCATATCACTAATCTTTCTAAACTCTTGCCTCTTTTAGCCATTTACATGCTTATGTATGGTTATGCATGGCATGCATGTTAGTGGTTCTTTAAAGCAAAATTCTATCTTATAATATGTATAACCCAAGGCTTGAACTAATTGAAATTGCAACTATGCAATGAAGTTCAGCTTAATCATGGAAACCATGATATCCCACACAAGTATGGTAGAGCACCTAGCAATATAAGGAACGAATAGATATTTAAGGCTTACAATGGATAAGAATTAGAGAAGGATAGTCACAGATGACAGAAAGGAACTTCTCTAACCTAATGAATTACTACTACAGCAAGCATGGCCCTTGCTACCATCAGAAATTTCCATCATGACTATTGCAAGATAAACAACAATGTCCATTAGCATGGTTGCAATGTTTTCCTCCTTATCCGTTTGGTGACATAAAATGAAAGGCATACACATTACCATTTATGCATAGACAAGTACATGTATCAAGTTTACGATTATGAAAATAATTAAGAAATGTATCAATATAGAATTCCAAAAAGATGTAAGAGACAACTATCTACTTGAGATGACTTATTTCTACCACTGCTTTATACAACTCTAAAGAATTTTGAAAAATAGGCCTCACGCACATCTCCTCTTCCAGCTACTTTGATTGAATTGTCTCTAGTGCACTCATTTCACTAAAATTGTGATACTTCATAGCTACAATAGAAAATGTTTGATCAATGATATGAATCTTAAGTATGGGCAATAAACTATATTTCTTGCATTCATTTCAAACGGCTCAAGTATATGGTCGACCTTCGGGGTGGTGAGAGATAGATACAGAGAGAGAGAGACGTAGATTAACTATAAGCCATTCACACCCCAATCCCAATGATATGTTGAGGGCAGAGGTGAAGTTCCTTCATACATTAGAGCTGGGTGACAAATGTGTAACCCCAAAATCTCCACTCACAAGAGAGAGCTTATAATAGTGATTGTCTTTGTGGGCCATATGCTTTCATCCCTAGGTGATGAGCTTGCTATATACAACACCAAAAGAGAGTAGGGCACATCCTAATGTCATAAAAGCATACTCATCTCTCTCTATGTCTGTCCCTCTCTCTCTCTATATAAAGGCCAATTAGACACTCCTATAAAAGCCTATCAATAAACTAATGTTGGTCCTTCAAACATTTGTGTACAACCATGTCTTTCCTTCAATCCTCATTATTGTTCTTCAATTCTTCATCATATACTTCATCTCTTGTTCTTCAATTCATCAATGATAATCTCCTCCAAGTGTAGATCACTCCAACAACAATAGAATCTCCTTGAATTATAGGAGATTCATCTTCATAGTGTGTGTCTAGCCTCCATTTCCTTCAATCTTCAGCAATAATCGCTCAAAGTATAGAGCCTCCAACAATGATCTTCTCTTCAACTTGCAATTTGTTTGTCTTATACCATGTGATGATCCATAATGAGCCATGACCCTCCCATATATAGTTTTCCAGACCTCGAAGCAAAAGCATTTAGCAAAAACTACCAAAAACGCTCCCAAAATCATTCTTGTGCCTCGTTTTTGGTGAAAAGCATTTGAAAAGCACAAAATTAGGGTTTGTCTTTTGATGGTCATTTTGAAACCAAGTCATACAATGTAATATATCGTTGGAGAGCTCCGGACAAGTGGTTTTGAGTGCTCAAATAACATTTTACTCATCTTTGAACAAATTTTGACTATTGTTATCCTTGATTTTGACCATGGTTGACTTTGTTTAAAACTATCAAAAACTAAAACAATAAGTGAAATTTTTGAGTCATAAATTATGTATATCCCTATGATGCATATATTACATTAGTCCGGCAACCAGCACCTTTGACCAATGTTATCTCTGTGAAACAAATTTTGGTCAAAGACAACGTGAGTAGATCCATAGTGCCAACAACCCCGCTCATCTCACAAAGTGAACTTAATGCTAAAAGGTTTTACTCGACCTACATAAAGAACCCACGAGGGTATTACATGGAGATGCGTGAGCATAATGAGATTTATTTATATGAAACTCCTTTAGAACCTAATTGATATCCCAAACACATTGATGTGATGTATAAAAATCCAAACCCTAGGCTCCAATTAAGACAAATGAAACCTCAAGGTTCGACAAGACCATGCTACAAATGCTAAGGAGATCACTTCATATGTGGTTCTCCACTTCCTTGACAAGGGAAACCTCAACCTATGGTGATTCAATGGCTTTGTTCTGACTATGAAAATGATCATCTCTTGAGAGATTGTCCTAAGAATCTAGCGAATGCCCAAACAATTAGCCCAATCAATGTTATTGGCTTAAAAGTAGAACCGGATGGAAGTGTGATAACCACTACCTCTTTATAGGTAGTTACTAGGGCACAAGATCTACAAAAGACTTTAGGTAGGGACCATGAGAAAAAATCAAAGGCTAGTGAATCTGAAATCGTAGGTAGACAAGAACTAGAGCGTGGAAGGATCGTCGATTTAGAATCAAGAGGCAATGGACTAGAAAATTAAGAAAGCAAAAAGAAAACTTGAAAGAAAAGAAAAACAAAATTAATTGAAACTGCATATCAAATGCACTCTCAAACAATAACACCATCTATACCATCACATTAGATCCCAACATCCATTCGACCAGCACCTAGAAGAGGATCACTCTTAGTTGATCTTACTTAGAGAATTGGAAGATTGCTAAAAATGGCCAGCAAGCCAACTTTGGAAGCTTGTATCTTAAGCTACGTGCGTCATCTCAAATTTTTTTCCTCAGCAAATTTGTTCTCCATATCATGGAGAATCTCCATCTAAAATAGTTTCACCAAACGCCCATGCATTAGAGAGTTATACCTATTTAAACATAAGCTTTTGAGCATTTTTGGTAGACAGACAAATCCTCTTGTACCTCTCTCAAGAACTCCTAGGAGCAATGATTTATAGAGGAAGGAATTCCATCCTTCAAAGAATTAGAAACATAAGCTTCTGAGGGTGGTAACCTTTTGCTTTTACTCTAACTACTTCGATCCTTAGATGTATCCAAAGTGCTAGGTGTAGCTTCTAGTTGCTCCATCCTCTGCAAAAGTCCCTCATAATGTAGTTGTTTCTATATTGAGTTTATTTGATTGAAAACATGGTACCCTCTTAGCATAGTGTGAGGTGGTTTTACCATTTTCAAACAAAACTTGGTCCTCTCAATCTCTAGATCCACTCAAGGATAACATTTATCAAACTTTGCCACATTTTGGCCTTCCTCGATTCGACCCTCATAAGCCTTGAACATCATCTTTCAAACTTCAGGAGTAATATCAACTAAGAGTGATCATGCTCTAGTTGGTGGTGGCATGGATGTTTTTTTTTAGAACAACAAGAGAGATGAATTAAAGATAGAAAATGTACATGTGCCCAAGCCATGATATCACCTCTTCACAAGCAGAGGTTCTTGAGAGTGCGTTTGATATGTGATTTCAATTGATTTTGTTTTCCTTTTCTTTTAGGCTTTCTTCTGGCTTTCTCAATTTTCTAGTCCATTGTTTCTTGATTCTCTATCGACTATGCTTCCATGCTCTACTTCTTCTCTACCTATGCTTTCTAATTCACTAGCCTTTGATTGCTTCTCATGGTACCTATCTATAGTCCTTTGTAGAGCCGATGCTCTAGTAACTACTTATATAGGGGTAGTAGTTATCACACTTCCATCCGATTCTACTTTCAAGCCAATAACATTGATCGGGGTAATCGTTTAGGCATTGGCTAGATTATTAAGAGAATCTCTCAAGACATGATCCTTTTCATGCTCAAAAAAAGGCCTTGAGTGACCATACATTGAGGTTTCCCTTGTGGAGGAAGTTGAGAATCACATTTTTATTTTTCCTTTTGAGCAAAAACGAAGACTAAATCAGAGATGTAATGTATATCTGTACAATGGGTAGCATCCCGTAGAAGGGCCCAAGAGTGAATGCCAATCTCAAACACAAGACAATCACATGAGCAAGATATAATAGAAGGTCTTAGTAGACAAAGTGCAAACAAGGCTAAGTAGGAAATGCACTAAGTACATGTAAAGATAATTTCAAATATTATACCGGAATATAGCTTCAGCACGACATCTCTCCATTGGTAGGGGGTGGGTCCTAGAGCATTTTAGATAGCTAGAAATCCTTTGGAGCAGTAGACTTGATTGCAAGCAGAAACCTTACAACAATCTCTCTAAATACTTTGCGAAAAGAAAAGTGAAAAGCCTACTTAGACTTATTTAGAACTCCTTCATTCATGCTCTTCCATATGTTCCATAAGATATGGCCCATTCACAACAATCTCTCTAAATACTTTGCGAAAAGAAAAGTGAGAAGCCTACTTAGACTTATTTAGAACTCCTTCATTCATGCTCTTCCATATGTTCCATAAGATATGGCCCATCCATAAATTCCAAAGGACAATGTGGAGCCTGTTGGAAGCTCCAAGGAGAAACTCTTGGTAGCTCATAGACATATTTTGAGCTTGAGACAAATAGGATGCATACATTTCCAAAAAAATTGAGCATGCCTATAGGTATAGAAAAGGTGGGGAAAATCCTTGAGACTACTATAGAATACACAAAATCCATCATTAAGTTTACCCTTCTTGGCCTTGGCACCGCACTAGACACCATTGTGTATAATCAGCCATAGCAAGTGTGATTGCTTAATGTTGATTGGAAATTCCCAGATATAGAGGAATTTTTGGTGCCACTGATCACCTGTCCAATTCAATCTCCAACTAGAGTTGAGTTTGTGGAGAATCTTCATCACAAATCCTTTTCGTTTTTTCAAATTTTGTAGCATTTCCCTAGCAATATCCACAAGTTGATCAGGTCTGCAAGAACTACACTAGAGAAGCCGCTCCTACAACAACCTTTTGTGTAGGAGCAACCACTAATAGTGTTGGTGTAATTCACAAGCCTACACATTTGGCTTGATGGATACATTGAAGTTAATACACATATGGAGAAGCATAGGAACTATTGCTAGTAATTCGTTACCACTTTACCTCTTTGTAAAAGTCAGATTTGACTTGGAAATCTTTGTAAACACCTACCAAAAGGGATTCATGGAAAAAGGTAGATTTGATTGATGGAATATCTCCTAGGATTTAGGAGCTTGATCATAGGGAGCCAAAAGTTTGAGCTTCAATTCAAATTTTTTCTCAATCATTATAAAAAGAGATCATCAAAAGTTGCGGTTAAGACTCATCATTCCCGAGCTCATTAGTGTCAATTCTGAGTGTGTGAGAGGCCTACACTCTAGCCCACACCTATCTACACCATTAGGCATGATCTTCATGCCAATGGATTTGTATAGAAGTGTTTATTAATACATATATCTTCATTATTCATTTCTGAGTTCTCTGTTACACTACTTGAAAGTCTGTCAACTTGTGGATAGCATATCTTAGTCATTTCTTCACTAAATTCAAAGATTAAAAACTTTTTGGATTCAGCTCAAAGTTCTCTACATACTGGAAAAATTTGAATAGATTCTATTCATCCAGTTCAGAGAAAAGCTCGTCGACATGATCATAGGTCATTATCTACTACAGTCCTAAAAAATCGGGGGTAAAGGTTTACTTGCTAAATTGATTTCTCTTAGCATAGTTTATCTTTTCACACCATTCCACTTCGAAACGTTAGCTTGCTAAGCTTATTAGATAGCCCTAAAAGGAATTTTGCCAATTCCTACTATGCTGGTCATGCTGAGCAAAAGATCCAGCAGGTCTCAATACATAAATAGAAGGTTTTCTTGTGATTTTGAGTTTCAAAGTTATCTATTTTGGTTCAATCATTACACACATCATCTCCAAAGTACATATACCATTTTATGGTGTCATTGGATATATAAGGAGGTCTATTTACCAACTCTGAAGTTAGAGAGGGTTGGTACAAAGCAGGATTTGGTAGTACCTACTCAATCTCTTGAAGTGTCCATCCATATTTCCCAACAGTGGTATCAGAGCAAACTAAGGTAAAATGGGAGATGATTTTCCTTCATTTATTGATAAATTAGACAGGAACAACTAGAACGCATGGTCTCTAAGGATGAAGACATACCTACAAGGAAGGAGTCTCTATGGATACATCTCAGGAGATGAGGAATTGCCCTCATTCAAAACAAGCGGATTGCCAACAAAGGAAGAACATGAAAAGCTCAACACATGGTGTGCTAAGGATGCATTAGCAAGGTCTTATTTACTCAACTCCATCTCTGATTTTCTTTTGCCACATATTAGGAACTGTAAGACATCCCAAGAGACTTGGGAAACCTTGTCATCTAATTTTTCTTCCAACACAAGAGCTAGAAAAAATCAGTTGTGGATTGAATTTACCACATTACGGAAGCAACCTAAGCAAGCTGTTTCACAGTTTGTGACCAAGATTAAAGATGTAGCACATCAGTTAGCAAGCATAGGAGAAGAGATTGAAGAAGAGCAAATTGTAACGCAAGTGATCAATGGGATTAAAGCTGATGACAAATGGGAAAGCTTCACCACTGCCATGGACCTTTACATGGACATGCAGATTCCAGACCTTACCACTCTCATGGGAAAATTATTCATTCATGAAGCCAAGCTCAACAAGAATGGAGATACATCCAAAGGTAATAACTCTTCTTCCCTATACACTGATAAAGGTAAAGCTAAAGATAAAGGCAAGAACAAGAAAGGAGAAGATGAAGGCTCTACCTCCCAAGCTAACTATGCAGGGAGAGGTAGATCATCAAGAGGAAGGGGCAGAGGAGGTAAGCAAGATAGGGGGAGATCCTATAACTCCTCACCATGCAATCACTACAACATATCACGGGTATACCGAGGCTTCTATCGAGGAAAATTAACGGGTGCAATTTTGCCCCGACGTCGGTGTAAGGGTCGGTGTAGGCGTCGGAACCAAAGCGCCGGTATAAGCGTCTGTATAAGCCTCGGTATAAGCCTCGGTATAAGCCTCGGTATAAGCGTCGGTATAAGCATCGGTATAAGCGTCGGTATAAGCGACGGTATAAGCCATGGTATGCCCCTGGGCAAAATAGTCGGTATAAGCATCGGTATCTCCCTGGGGATACCGACGCTTATACCGTCGCCTATACCGAGGACGATATCTACAAAAAAAATTTTGGCAGAGTATGTTGTCTCTTGCTACAACAACATTCCCATGCTGCTGTGTAGCAAAAGACAATACACTCTGCCCAAGAAAAACCCGAGTACATGTGACATGTCTGACAAGCAACAGAAACATGATTTGATAAAGCAAAACATACTATCAAATACAAAAGACATGGGAGAAATCAATCATGAACCATGTACAAAGAAATGAGACACATTGACATGATATTTATAAACAACAACCAGAACACATGTATATGTGTGTATGCCTATGTATATACATGTGTATGTGTATATGTATTATGTGTGTATATTTGTATGAATTTTTAAAAACCCTAGAACCCTAATCCTAATGATCTAGACCTAAAACATGTGTATGTGTGTATTTTTGTGTATATATATGTGTATGTGAATATATATATATATATATATATATATATATATATATATATATATATATATATATATATATATATATATATATATATATATATATATATATATATATATATATATATATATATATATATATATATATATATATATATATATATATATATATATATATATATATATATATGTGTGTGTGTGTGTGTGTGTGTGTGTGTATGCATATGTGTATCTATGTAAAAACCCTAAAACCCTAATCCTAAAGACCTAGACCTAAAACATGTATATGTGTATGCATGTGTGTATATAAGTAAAAGCCAAAAACCCTAACCCTAAAATAAGCATATGTGTGTATGTATATGTCACATGTGTGTATGTATGTATGTATGTATGTGGGTGTGTGTCTTTGTGTGTGTATGTGTATGTGTGTGTGTATGTGTGTATGTATTATGTGTTTATATGTGTATATGTGTGCATCCATGTGTGTATATATGTAAAAGCACAAAACCCTAATCCTAAAACCCTAACCCTAAAACATGCATATGTGTGTATGTATATATGATGTGTGTATGTGTATGTATGTATGCATGTGTATATGTGTGCATGTGTGTATGTATTATGTGTGTATATGTGTAAACATCAAAAACCCTAATCCTAAAACCCTAACCCTAAAACATGTGTATGTGTGTGTATGTATGCATATGCATATGCATATGTGTATGAAATATGTATGCATGTGTGTGCATGTATCTCTATGTCTCTCTCTTTATATCTATCTATATCTCTCTCTTTATCTCCCTCTCTCTCTCTCTCTTTCATCTCTCTCTCCCCCTCTCTCTCTCTCTTTCTCTCTCTCTCTCTCTATCTATCTATCTCTCTCTCTCTCTCTCTCTCTCTCTCTCTATCTCTTTCTCTCTCTCTCTCTCTCTCTCTCTCTCTCTCTCTCTCTCTCTCTCTCTCTCTATCTCTCTCTCTCTATCTCTCTCTCTCTATTTATAAAAAAGAACAAAACAATCACTTACATCGATGTAATTCTTTTGATCGCTCTCTTCAAAGTCCAATCGATATTTTCTCTTGTCGAATTCCAAAGAATCAATGCCAAAAAGCTCCTAAAAAACAAAAGAAAAGAGAAATAAAAAAAAATGTAAAAGCCAAAAACCCTAATCCTAAAACCCTAAGCCTAAAACATGCATATGTGTATGTATATATGATGTTTGTGTATGTGTATGTATGTATGCATGTGTATATGTGTGCATGTGTGTATGTATTATGTGCGTATATGTGTAAATGTCAAAAACCCTAATCCTAAAACCCTAACCCTAAAACATGTATGTGTGTATGTATGTATGCATATGCATATGCATATGTGTATGTAATATGTATGCATGTGTGTGTATGTATCTCTATGTCTCTCTCTTTCTATCTATCTATATCTCCCTCTTTATCTCCCTCTCTCTCTCTCTTTTATCTCTCTCTCCCTCTTTCTATCTCTCTCTTATTCTCTCTCTCTTATTCTCTCTCTCTCTTTCATGTGTATATGTGTGCATGTGTCTATGTATTATGTGTGTATATGTGAAAAAGTCAAAAACCATAATCCTAAAACCCTAACCCTAAAACATGTATATGTGTGTGTGTATGTATATGTGGTGTGTGTGTGTGTATGTGTATGTTCATGTATGCATGTGTGTGTATACATATGTGAATGTGTATATATATGTGCATGTGTATGTAATATACATGTGTGTATGTATGTATGTGTGTGTACATGCGTATGTGTGTGTATGTATGTATGCATATGCATGTGTGTATGCACATATGTGCATCTATACATATGTGAGTGTGTATTTATATGTGTGTGTGTGTATGTAATATGCATGTGTGTATGTATGTATGTGTGTGTACAATCAAATATGTATGTATCTCTCTCTTTCTTTCATCTCTCTCTCTCTCTCTATCTCACTCTATATCAATTGAAAACAAAACACTCATTTACATCGATGTAATTGTTTGCAGTGTTGTCGTCAAAGTCCACTTAATGTTTTCCTTCGTCGAATTCCAAAGAACTGATGCCAAAAACTCCTGCAAAACAAAAGAAAAGAGAAATTCATAAACCCTAATCCTAAAACCCTAACCCTAAAACATGTATATGTATGTGTGTATGTATATGTGATGTGTGTGTATGTGTATGTGCATGTATGCATGTGTGTGTATACATATGTGAGTGTGGATATATGTGTGTGTGTATGTAATATGCATGTGTGTATGTATGTATGTGTGTGTACATACATATGTGTGTGTATGTATGTATGCATATGCATGTGTGTATGTACATATGTGTGTGTATACATATGTGAGTGTGTATGTAATATGCATGTGTTTATGTATGTGTGTGTGTGTACATGAAAATATGTGTGTATGTATGTATGCATATGCATGCGTGTATGTATACATGTGTGTGTGTACATGTGCGTAAGTATATGTGTGTCTACATGTATGTATGTATGTATGTGAGTATAAGAATGAATATAAGTGTGTATGTATATGCATGTGTGTATCTAATATGCAATTTGTGTATGTACTATGCATGTATGTATGTATATGTGTGTATGCATGTGAGTATGTAATATGTATGTGTATGTATATGCATGTGTGTATGTAATATGTATGTGAGTGTGTATGTAATATGCATGTGTGTATGTAATATGTATGTGAGTAATGGATCTATAAACTTAAAAGAAATTTTGATGGGTCAATTAACAGGTGCAAAGCAACATTAGTAGCCAAGGGTTTTGCACAAACCCAAGGCATTGACTTTGAAGAGACATTCTCTCCTGTGGCCAAGATGCCAGCCATGAGAGTGTTGGTGAGTATAGTTGCATCAAAAAATTGGAACATGAACCAATTGGATGTCAAAAATGCATTCTTGAATGGATGGATTTCAGAGGAGGTATATATGTCACAACCTCCTGGTTATGAGGACCCTAACAAAGTATCATATGTGTGCAAATTGAATAAACCTTTATATGGATTAAAGCAGGCACCTAGGGCATGGAATCACAGGTTGACCACCTATCGTCAAGACCAAGGTTTTGTTATGAGCAAGGCAGACACTTCTCTATTCATTAAGAGAAGTAATTCAGAGGTAATATACCTATGTGTTTATGTTGATGACATCATTCTTACAGGTAATGATGTTAATGGAATCAGACAAATCAAGACCCAGATGATGAAGGAGTTCAAGATCAATGATCTTGCTCTACTAAAGTATTTTCTTGGGCTTGAGTTAGTCTATACTAACTCTGGAATATACATTACTCAGAAAAAATACATACAGGATATGTTGAAGAAGTTTGACTTGCAGGATGCCAAAATTGCAAGTACTCCAATGGAGGTAAAACTAAAATTAAGTGCCCATGAAGGTGATGAAATTAATGACATTACAGGTTATCAAAGCATGGTGGGTAGCTTGAACTATGCTACCTTAACAAGGATAGACATTGTATATGGAGTTAGTGTGCTAAGTTAGTTTATGCACAAGCGAAGAACACCACACTTAGAAGCTTCTAAGAGAATACTAAAGTATCTCAAGGATACACAACATCATGGTTTGTATTTCCCTTACACTTCTGATATTGATATCAAGATCTATTCAGATGCAGATTGGGTAGGATGCAAGGATGATAGGAGGAGCACTTTAGGATACATTTCATTTGCACGTGATAAGCTAATATCATGGTCTTCAAAGAAGCAACCAACTGTTGCTTTGTCTTCTATAGAGGCAGAGTATAGAGGATTGGCAAATGCCACACAAGAAGCCATATGGATCAAGCCATTGTGTATAGAATTGGGTTTATACACTAGGTCACCAATAATCTTTGGAGATAATACCATCTCACTTCACCTTGCAGCTAATCCTATCTATCATGCTAGAACCAAACATATAGAGGTTCATTACCATTATGTGAGAGAGAAGTTATTAAACAAGGACATTCAACTAACCTATGTATCAACCAACATGCAATGTGCAAATTTGTTGACTAAAGCTTTGGATGGAACCAAACTTTGCACGTTCAAAGTGTTAAGCAACTAACCGTCAGAGACGCGTTTAAACAATTATTGGGTTCTTGGGAGTGGAAGGGGTCTGTAAAACAGAGGCCCTATGCTTGATTTCCCAAATAATCACTTCTTATAGCAAGATACCAACGTTCAAGAACTCTATCAAGAATCTATTTACGCTTCTACAATCCTGCTATCTGTAATCAGACTCTCCAAAGCTTATTGTCCACACTTTCGTTAGCGTTCCCTCAACATACAGTGCTAGACTTACTCAGTACCGTAACACCGAATTACTTTGATTAACTCAAAGAACTGGCCCAACACAAACTATTGTAAACAACAGAACAATAATAGTAACTCAATCTGTACCGTACAGGTGCAAATAACCAAACAGCACCGGAATACACCGAATACTCAGACGACTCTAAAACACATTCTAGAGCTACACAGACTTCACTAACCAGATAAACAGTCTGATAGTCCCTCTGGTCGTTATGTAAATCACAGACCGAACCAGTATTGATAAACACTCAAGACCGAGACGAGAACAGAATACTCAGTGTTTCCCTAAACGCACAATATTGAAACTATCATTATTGGAGCATGGGATTTAATAAACAACGTACACAATATCACAACAGAAAAACACAACAGTACTCAGAGTTAACAGAAGAATCACAGCGGAACGTCATAGAATAATCACCCAGACAAACAGTCTGGTGATCCCACTGATCGTCAACGGTGTTTCTTTTTCATTGCTTTATAAAGATTACAACATCTTTGTAACAACCTTTCGTATGTGCGGAAACTGAAAAGATTCAGTCTTTACAACTGCCAATCCAGCGGCCGACTAACACTAGCACGCACGGTGGACTCGAACCCGCAGGTATATCAAAAAGTAAGAACTCATGGTTCATCAACTATACCTTCTAAATACATGGATCTTGCTAATCTAAAAGTTCGAGCAATTTTCTTCTTTAAGGCTTCTAACATCTGTTTCAAAATATCTGATTCTACTAATTGGGCATCTGTTCGTATAGAACTTAAGGAAATGGCTTCGGTCATCAAAACTTCTGCTTGCGTCTGCAGAAAATCTTCCTGTAGATAAAAATCCTTTGATAATGCCGCATCCCTAGATATTTTCATATCTGCAACTTGCTTATCCATTCTGGCTAATCTATCTTTTTGAGCATCCAACTGATTTTCTCTTCTTTCTACTTCGTGATTCTGAAACTAGATTGTCCTGTAATAGACATCGCGCTCTCGGTGGGTACTTGCGATGTCCTTCTGTAATTGTGCTTCCACGATCAATTTTCGTTTAAGAATACTGTTAACGTCGGATAAATCACTCTTGGTTCTCTAGAGTTCGTAATCACTCTTCTTAAGCAAATCTGCCATCTCTTCTCCTTTGTGTACTGCTTCATTTAACTGCTGTCTGGTTACTTCTAACAGATTGCGTAAAGCTATACGTGCATCCTCCTTGTCTTGGGCTAACTGTTTCAAATGCTTATTTTCCACGCACAATAAGTCTTCCTTTGTTCTGACTTCGGCCAAGACAACATCTCTTTGATTTATAATTGTTTCCTGGTCAGCAAGTCGGGCCTGTAGCTCCTTAATCTATTCTCTTAAATTATGATTTTCTGCCTTGACTTTGACGAGTTCTTCCTGGAGTGGGCTAATATCAGCTTCCAGAACATCCACCTTATGTTGTAATTCATCCCGGATGTTATCTGCCACTGCCTTCAATTGTATATGTAGTTGTTGCGATAGTTGGATTAGCATTTGTCCCATGGATGCTAACTCAGAAAATACAGGAATTGACAGAATTGGAGCTTGAGAACGAGGTTGAGATGAAGATGGGGTGAGGAGCTGCTGGGAATTCGGTGGAGAGTAATTTGGTGATGAGGATGAAGAAGTAGAGGGCTCGTTGGGGACAATGGGTGGACTAGGGATAATGGGTTCAGCTGGAGGTTCGGGTGGATGAATAGGAAGAACAGTAGTTTCGTTGATTACCTTTTCGGTTGGTTGTGTAGTGTCAGCAAAGCTGGCAGCTGTAGACTCGACTGCTTTAAGCAGTTCTTCGAAAACTTCCTTAATGTTATTTTGCTCCTCTTCTAACTTGTCCTGTTGGTCTTGTTGCTGAGATTCGATTTCAGAAGAACTGGCTACCGAATCAGCAGTGCTATCCTGTTCTTGTTGTTGCTTGGGAGATGACTGTACTGAGTCATTATTCATTGATGTTGTTGTATCGTGAAAGGTTTCTTCTTCCTGTCCTTCGTCTTCTTTGTCATCTGCTTTATTTCTTGCGGCTGAACCCTGTACGTCACTATCGGATGAACTAATTCTGATTCTTTTTCGGCGGAGAAGGTGGAAAATCTCTTCGTCAACTTCTTCATCGTCCTCTAATATTTGTGCAGATTCCTCATGGCACAGAACGGGCCCGCGGGGTGGTGGTTGTGCTGCTAGAATGGTCGGAAATAGAAAGGATATGATGTGAGGCAGTCTCGATCTTGGCATATCACCCTTATTGACCTGTTTGATAATTGATACGCATTCTTTGTGAATTCGGCGGAAGAAATACGAAGCAAAGTTGACAGGTTCTCGAGCAGCTAAATCTATAGCGGAGTAAAAGGGACGAGAGATTCCATATGTGCGCTTTTGGAGATTCAAAATGGCAACTAAAAGTTGGAGTGCCGATCTCTCAGGTTCGGGGCGATAGAGATTGCATATTCGGTGGATGAATACCTAGGAAACAATTGGATCATTGTGGCTATTGGCAGATTCGGGCCATTTTCCCGACCTTGCGGAGAGAGCTGAAATGCATCAGCAAAGGCCTGGAACGTGATTACGGTACGGGATGGTAGGGACGTGATAGGCCAACTCTGCTCGGTGGCAGGTGTGGCAGCGATGGTGACGATTATCTGGGCATAGAACAGGTGGCAATCCACTGAATGCCAAGGCAGTTCAGCGAAATTGGCCAGCCCACGTTTGCGCAGGAACTCACCTACATCAGTAGGGAGTCCTTCACAGAAAGCGGCAAAGTTTGCCAGAGCTTCCATGGCGCACATGATAAAAGCAAGCACAAGAACACAGAGCACCGGGTATACAGACATCACAAGCACACAATTCACGCAAACACAATAGCGACTAAGACCGAAACGAAAAAGGTTCAGTAGATACTTGATACCAAGAAGCAAATAAATCTGTTAATCATCGCGTGATATTGGGATGATAACTTCATAACTGCGGTGTGCATGCATGAGCAGAATGATAATGTTGGGCTGCTGTTGAGTATAATTAAGTAGCAAAACGAGGATATTTACAGAATTATTTTATTACGAATGCAAAAACAAAAGAAATGATAGAAAAAACAAAAAATACGCAGGCATTCGCAGAACGATTTAATGCGAATCAGATGCTTGATGATACAGCCGCAACTTTGAACCATTTATCACCTTCGCAAGAGCAACTCCAGTCAAAGTAGTCAATCGAAAAGTTGCTCGGCCCACCTGTTTAGAAATCCGGTAGGGGCCAAACCATCATAACTTGAATTTTCCAGCAGAGCGATTCAATTTTGCATTGTAAAAATTGGAGTCTTTAGATATCGATCATGTGTTCGAGCTTGTCTTAACTCTACTTCCTGAATAGTCAAAAAACTGTCCCACCGATGCTCGTCTAATTCTCTGATTTTATCCAACCAAAATGACAGAGATTCTTCAGGTAACAGTTTTTGAGTGAGAGCTACACGTAAACTTGGCACAACGATCTCCATGGGTGCTATGGCTTCCAACCCATAAGCCAATTTGAAAGGGGTTAATCCTGTTGCTACCTTGTATGTAGTCCGGTACGCCCATAATGCTGCAGGTAACAGCTGATCCCATCTTTTCGGTGATTCCAGAATCAATTTTCGAAGCATATTTAACAAGGTTTTGTTTGTACTCTCAACCAAACCATTAGCACGAGGATAATATGGTGAACTGAATTTATGCATAACCTAAAAAGAATGTGTGAGTACTTTCATTAAATTGTTAACAAAATGAGTGCCTTGATCTGTAACAAGCTCTAGAGGTAAGCCAAAATGCGGGAAAACATCTTTCATTAGACACTTTGCCACCAAAACAACTGTGGTGGACTTTAAAGCCCATGCTTCTGCCCATCTGGTAGCATAGTCTGTACATGTCAGAATATAACGATTATTACTAAGGATTGTTGGAGGTGTAATAGGTCCAATAAAATCTAGACCCCACTTTTGAAAAGGCTCCAACGGCAAGACAGGTTGTAGAGGGAAAAAATGGCGTTGTAGGGGCTGTCCATACCTCTGACAAGTATCACCTTGTTTGACAAACTGATATACATCCCTGTACATAGTAGGCCACCATAGTCCGCTTTGCAGAATTTTTCGGTGCGTTGAATCTGCTGCAAAATGACCACCGGAAGGAATTGAGTGAGCCAGAGTAATTACTGAGTTAACTTCATGTGGAGGGATGCAACGAAGTAAAACTCCAGTGTGATCCATATAGTATACTTCCTTAGCAATCAACTAAAATTTGCAACTATACACTGCACTCTTCCTACGCATTGCAGAAGATGTTGAAGAAGGAAGACATCCATCAGTCAGAAAAGTTAATAACTGATCATAGTAATTAGTTGTCACAGGAGGATCTGCATCTTCATCGTTAGTTGGTTCAGTGTTGTAAATTGCTGGTGTGGTGTCATCAACACCGACCGGAGCTTCACCGGAATCTAAGCGAGAAAGGAAATCTACTAGTGAATGTGAACTTCCACGCTAATGAATCACATCATAATCGAATTCTTGTAACAATAACACCCATCGTGCTAGACGACCACCTAAATGTGCTGCCGGACTAGATAGACAAGTGCAGCATGATCTACATGAAAAGTAAATTTGTGGCCAAGTAAATAATGCCTGAATTTCTTTACAGAATATACTAAACCCAGACATTCTCTTTCAGTTACAGAGTAATTCTTTTTAGCAAGGGCAAGCCTTCAACTTGCATAGTAAACAGGTCTGAACCATTTATCAGTTTGTCGCATTAGAACACTCCCAATTGCTATATTTGAAGCGTCTACGAAAACATGAAATGGACGTTCCCAATCAGGTGGTTGTAAAATTGGGACCTGTGTTAATAAACACTTTAGACGATCAAAGGCTGTTTGAGATTCCGAAGTCCAATCAAACTGTTTAGGAGTCTTCGTGATTAAACGATTGAGTGCAATGGCTAAATGAGCGAGCCACCATAAATGACGACCATGCCAATGGACTTGACCCATAAATCGCATCACTTCTTTTGGTGTTGTAGGCACAGGCGCTTCTAACACAGCTGTAATTTTATCTGGATCTACTTGGATACCTTGTGCAGATACAATGCGACCAAGTAACTTTCCACATGAAACCGCAAACACAGATTTGTTTGGGTTCAGACAGAGTTTGTATTCTCTGAATTTCTCAAAGCAACACCGTAAATGGAACAAGTGTGCTACCATCCTACCGAACAAAGAGAAATCATCAAGATATACTTGCATAAAACAGGTAAGATAAGGGGAGAATATTTCCTGCATACACCTCTGGAAAGTACTAGGGGCATTTCTTAATCCAAACCACATTACGGTACAAGCAAAAACACCCCAATTGGTAATGAAAGCGGTCTTCGGTATATCTTGTTCAGCCATTCTAACCTAGTTGTAACCACTGTAACCATCCAAAAATGAGTACATTTCGTGTCCTGCTACTCTGTCGAGCATCGTGTCATGAAAAGGTAGAGGAAACGGATCAGGCACCGTGGCCGCATTTAGTTTCCGGTAATCTACGCATATGTGAAGCTGCTTATTTTTCTTAGGAACAATAAAAATGGGTGAGATCCATTCAGCGTGCTCTACTGGTACAATGAATCCGACTTTTAGTAATCTATCCAGTTCTACCTTTACCTTTGTTGCATAGTTTGGATTCATCTGGTAGCTGGGTTGTTTGATTGGTTTTGCTTACGGCTTCAGCATGACCCTGTGTTGATAAATGCGAGGATCCAAACCTTTCATGTCTTTGTAATCCCATGCAAAAACATTAGAGAATTCTCGAAGTAGCTGGATTAAATCTTCTTGAAACACTTCAGGTAAGTTTTCCTTTATCTTGAAATCACGCAGATTGTCTTCATCTCCTAAATTATAAGTGATCAACTGATCTTCTAGAACATAGAATTGTTGGGACTTCTCTGTATCATCAGTTGGTTTAAAAAGTTGTTGTAGATTAGCATCATCTATAGCAGCAGTATCTTCTTTCATGTCTTCTACAGTCACAGGCATCACCGTACAAACTGCCAGATTCCAATTATCTACAACAAATTGTAGATCAATAGTTCCTAGGGAGATCAAATCAATATTATTCTTCAAAAACCCTTCTTCTTCATCATCTGACAAACCATCTAACATATGAACTGGTTCTGCAAAATAAGTTCTAGCATGTAATTCACAAGGCTGTATAGCATCTAATTTTACAACATATTTACAATTATTGTCTTTGAAAGTGAGTTCCTATGCAGACGAATCCTGTATAACCTTAGCTTGTTTCAGCCAAGGACGGCCGAAAAGGAGATTATAGTCAAGACTGGATTCCGGTAATTCTAGGATGACAAAGGTCATCTTAAATGTTGTACCCTGCAAAGTTATTGGTACATTTCGCACAAGTCCTACTGGATGGACTCTGGACTGGTCGATCATTCTGACAAAAAATTGAACTGGTTCGATTTCGGTCCATCCTAACTTTTTACAAAGTGTTGCAGTAGCTATGTTTACACCAGATCCACCATCGATTAGTATCTGTGTAATTTTATGATTTTTATACCATACCGTAATTAAAGGAACCGAATGATCAACCGTAGAATCAGGTTCCAGTTGCACTGTCACTGTCGCTGGAATGCAAGAAGACACAGGACTGAACTGTTGTTGGAATTGTTGCTGAACTCCTGGTACTAAGGCAAGTAATTGGCCAAGAGGAAGAGTAATGGATGCTTTAGATAAAATTTCCCAGGCTTAATTTACTTGATTTGCACCTTTCACCGATTCTAAAGATGATGCGTCGGTAACTGGAATTGACTCTTGCTCCTGCGCAGTTTCCTTTGGCAGTGGAACTTGTGTCACCGGAATAGGATCTGGGAACACTGGAGGTTCTGTGGTGGTCCACTAACTAGCCTTGTCATATGTTCTTTGTTGTTCTTGGATGCCTAGTTCAAATATTTCAGCTGCTGGTTGTAACGGCCTACCATATTAGTCATTGGATTCTGACGTTCTTTTTTCCTTTGATCATATTCTGCTGCATCCTTACAAAATCTTTGTATGTGGCCAAATTCACCGCAAAAATGGCAGCAAGGTGGTGGCAAATTAGTATTTTGTGCTGGTCCTGCCTGCCAACGGTTTGCATTGTAGTTATTATTTCTCTATCCTTTGTAATTTCGATATCCCTGTTGTTAGTTGTTTCTCATTTGCGGGGGTACATAGTGAGTGGCAAGTTGCCCTGGTTCCTGTATAATTGCATTTACTGTTGCTGTTCCCTGTGCTTTGGCATTATATGCAAACTTTTTGGTAGAATGTCCGGTTATATTGCAGATAGTGCAAAACAACTGATTAAGTGCACAAGTGGCACTGGTATGCCCTCAATTCTTGCATGTGGTGCAGAACATTTGTCTGGTCGGATCTTCTGCAATATTTTTACTTGCTTTTAACCATTCCAGATCTTCTATAAATCCTCCAACCTTGTTTTCCAGCTGTAAAGCCATTGCAATCACCGCATTAGTGTCATAGCTCCCACATAGCGTATGATCATAATCTGTTTAAGTTGCACAGTCAAACCATTGATAAACCATTGAGTGATAACGTCATCCGGCAGATTGGCATGGGTTGGTGGTAATTGCCTCAAATGAGCTTTGAATAGGGTGGCATATTCCTGTACTATTTGATTTATCTTTTGTCTATTGTTTTGCAGGTAATCAAAAGTTTCGGTTGGATTCTTCTTTAGCCTAAATCTCTGCAAAAATGCATCCCTGACCGCTTCATAGGTGCCGAAATGGTTAATATCATATTCTGTAAGCCACCTGGCTGCTTCATTAACCAATGTAGATTGAAATACAATAGCTTTATATGCCGGATCAGGTGGATGATTGAGCACTACGTAACTTATCTCAAATGTGCGTACATGAGCATCTGGGTCATCACCCAAAAATCCACCGAATTTAGTGTACATTACTCCTGTTGGAGTCGGCCGGGGTGGAAATAGATGTTGTTGCTGCGGCTGCTGTTTTTGTTGTTGTTCTTGTTGTTGTTGTTGTTGTTGTTGTTGTTGTTGTTGTTGTTGTTGTTGTTGTTGTTGTTGTTGTTGCCCACTTGTCGTGCTGGCGGTTGTATTGTGACTATCTTCTATATCTCGAGGCTGAATATCTGAACTATCGGAATCTGTATCGTCAGCCTGTGCACTCTCCGGCTTGATATCAAATGTAGGAAAGCTTACTCTAAATAGCGGTGACTGGACTGAAGATTCACCAAGAAATGGCAAACCTTCATCGAAAAATTGTGAACTCTCGGCAACTGGTACCGAAATAACACCGGAAGGTGTCGAATTTCCACCAAAACAAGGTGCTTTTTTGCCTTCACTGATTTCTTTGGCCAAGACGTTTCTATCCGTAAACAAATTTGAATCTTGACCCAATGGTGTTAAATTAACTTCATGCTGCGTCCTGGTAGACTCTGGAGTTACTATATCTTCTAGAGACTGTGCCAAAATCGCACCGGAATCTGCCACAAATGTAGTACCTTCCAGCGGAATACTATCAAAATCACTACTAACGTTCTGCACTTCCTTGGCAACTAGGTTAAACCTATCTGCGCTTCTACCTCCTGGAGGCGTCCTTAGCAAATTAGGTACCCAAGGCTGTTGGTACTTCGGATATGACTCACCGGATCCAGTAACCGACATATATCATCTTTTGTGCTACTCGCGTACTGTTACTGTCGATTCATAATCGCGTACTGTTACATGGCATAGGACTGACCGTTTTAGACCAGAAAGTTTTGTTTTGTCTTTAGTATCAGCAAGTTTGGACCATCTATTGTTCAACAAGAGGAATCACACGCTTAATGGCCATGCCATAATTACAATGGAATTTGAGAAGGTAGGTGAAACTACCACGAAAATCAATCATTACATAACTTATTTGCTAAGGCCACATTTTTTTCTTGCTTGCTCGAAAGAAACATTTTCAAGAATCAAATTTAGCAATGCTATTGCATGAATAAAGAAGAAATGCCTTGCTCAATGCCTTTGTTCTTTTGCAATTACCATGTTTGGAACTAGAGGAGGGAGAACACAACCCTCTACTAGTTGTTGTTTGTGTTGAGTTACCTTCAAATGCAAGACTCCCATGATGTTCATACTATGACATCTTCACGTGCGGAGTTAATTTACATCGAGAGGAAAATGTCTAACATTTCTCATACAAGATTGAGCCCTATGAATCACAAATTCTTTAATAGATGGGGCTTCTAGATCGTTATTCTTTTAATACTTCTATGAGGAACTTTTAACGATCTACACTATTCTAGTTCATGATAGATGTAGTTTCTAGATTGCGTGATAAATTGATGATGATCTAGTTCGCATCTGCTCAGACAAAAGCGATAGTTTTCTAGGTACGAGACATGTCATCTGATTAGTACTATGTTGCTGAACTACCTTTGCATACTGCATCGCAGAACTATGTTTGCATTAGCAAACACTTTTGATTCTAATTAATTTTTGGCTGAGTGTGGGATAAAACATTAGTCTACACTCTTGTATACAGTTTAACAAAATGGATTTGGTGAAAGATGATGGAGAGTGTTAATCTCCAAAAGGACAAGCTACTCTTGTATTTAGAACACCTCTATAACAAGAATAACTCAAATCTTCACCAATTTTAGAAGATCAATACTCAATTGTCAAATTTTTGAACAAACTGTGAAGAAGGAGATTATATAGAAAGTCTGCTGCACATAATTCACTCTTTGCCTTATCAAATATGTAAAGTTTTTTATAAAACTTTGTACGAGGTGTTGCCTATAGATTGCACACCTTCTCCAAGTTGAATCACTCCAAAAACTTCAGTAGATCTTGAGAAATGATCTCAACAAGTCACCTATGTCTAAAACTGCTATTCTGAGAAGTCGATTTAGACACCTATGACTTTGAATCTTGGGTTCTCTCAATCTAGAACCCATTTCTGCAAATGCCTTTAGCCACAAATAGCTTACCTTCCAACTTAAAGATTGAGTGATTGCTTGCTCAAAACTTTACATTGTGGAAGGAGAATTGATGAAAACATTCGTATCGAATTTTGCGCCTCCTGTAACTTCACTTCTTCTCATTTAAATATGCAAATGTTCCTACACTCAATTCTCTCAGCCTGAACACAGTTGGAAGCTGAAACTTTGTATAGAGGTCAATCACCTATAGACTTAGACTTGTACAAAAGCATTTCACAAAAGATCTAACATAGAAGGAGAAAACTCAGAAATATCGGGCGCAACATTTTCTTCATTTATGAGAAATTTACAACTGAGTGATGAGAGAGTCTTAACTCACTTCTAAGATGTCTAATGACTCATACAACTCTTGATTACTCTATTCTCATGCTCTCTCATGCTTGCCCCACCATTCTTCATAGTATATACAGACAAAAATTCACAAGCTTATGACTACTCAAAGATATATATGAACTATCTCTGAATTAATGTACATATGTACATATGTTCATCTTCTGACTGTATTCTTCTTTCATGCTTCACAACTTGAACCTTTTCTTCAAACCTTGACTCCAATTATTCATCAAAAAATCAATTTTTGATTGTCCTGCACCAATATCTCCCCCTCAATCATCAAGTGAGGTTTTCTCTATCTTCTTTATGCCTGCCATGTCTTTGAATCTCTATAGCTTTGGTCCATCCAAGCTTTCGGTAAGCATATGAGCTATCTGATCTTTTGTTGAAGTATGTATGACTTCAATCTCTTTATCCATCACCTTCTCTCTCAGAAAGTGATAGTGAATCTCAATGTGTTTAGTCCTGGCATGAAACACAGGATTAGCAGCTAAATACAATGAACTCATGTTATCTCCTGAATAGTAGGTATACTCTGAATGATGTCAAAACTCTTCGTAAGAGTCTTAAGCCATATCACTTCCTTTGCAGCTTCAACCATACCTTTGTACTCAACTTCTTTAGAAGATAAAGCAACCGTGTGTTGCTTCTTTGAACACCAAGAAATTAACTTATCTCCCACATAACACAAGTACCCATATGTTGATCTTCTATCATCAGGATTACCTGCCCAATCTGCATCACTATATATCTTGATGTTTGTATCTGATGTAAAACCATAATACAAACCCTCTTTGAGTGTACCCTTAATGTACCTCAACACTCTTTGTCCTGCAATCCAATGTTCTTTCCTAGGACAATGCATAAATTGAGACAATACACCAACTGCATATGACAAGTCAGGTCTAGTTAATGTAGCATAAATAAGACTACCAACCAAAATCTGATATAACTTCATATCCTTGAACTCTTCATATCTGCTCAATTTGTGATTCACCTCCATTGGAGTAGGTGCTACCCTGCAATCATTCATCTTAAACTTAATCAACAAGTTCTTCAAATACCTTTCTTGAGTTACATACACTCCATGTTGAGTGTATGAGATCTTTATGCCCAAGAAGTATGACAAGTCTCGCAAATCAATGATTTTGAATTCTTTCTCCATTTGCTTCTTTAGGATTTGAATGCCTTTCTCATCTGTACCTGTAAGAATTATATCATCAACATATATACACATGTAAATGAACCCATCATCACTTGCTTTAACAAGCAAGCTACTATCTGCCTTAGATACTTGAAATCCAAGTTCTTTCAAGAACTTCACAAGTCTATAATTCCATGCCCTTGGGGCCTACTTCAAACCATACAAGGCTCTCTTGAGCTTACAAACATGATCTGGATACCTTCCATCTCTGAATCCTTGAGGACATGCACATGCATAAATGAACATGCATACATAAATTGCACTAACATAACTCTTATCATACATGCACATGCATGCATAACATGTACTAACATACAAACATATATGAACATGCATGCAATAACATACACACATGCATACATGCACATGTACTAGCACACATGCATGAACATACATGCACAAACATGCAAGCAGTAATATCTAATATTCATGCATTAACATACATCTAACATTCATTAACATACATCTAATATTTACATGCATTTCCTAATATCTAACATGCACTACCTAACTTCTAACATCTAACATGCATTACCGAACTTCTAACACTGAACATGCACTACCTAACTTCTAACATCTAACATGCACTACATAACATCTAATATGCATACATTAACTAACATGTCTAATATTCAACAAGGGTACATGCACTAACACCCAACATGGGTACATGCACTTACTAAATGCATTTCTAATAAGTTTCTATCACGCTAGCAAGTAAGGGTTGAAGAATATTGGCTAATGGATAAGAAAAGGAAGGAATAAATGATTGGATAAGGAGAAGCTTAGATAACATGATGAAGTCTTTTGAGAAAGATAAGGGTTAATGGCTAAATGGACCCTCCTTTTTGGGAACATGAAACTCATAAAAGAAGTTTAGGAATTCAAATCATATACATGTAAACAATTTAGATAAATAAACACACACATACATCCTTCATACCCTCCATTTCATACCAACATATATAATTAAATAATTAACCATTTATTTCATTCATCTCAAATAAACATTTTCAATGTATATGCATCTCATAATAACCTTAAAATGTAATGATTCTAAGATAAAACACTTTCTCACATACATACATACATAAATACATATACATATATTAAAAGATATACATATAATGAGACATATATATTCAAATACAAATATAAATTCATAAACACTCATACACATAAATATATTTTCATACATTAATACCTATACTTTTCATAAATAAATATTTAATTTATATAACTCTAAGATAAATTTAATAAATCTTATTTAAATTAATATATAAAATAATCATATAAAATATATATGAAGTAAACATAGAGTATTTAAAAAACATAATATAATAAAAGAAAAGAAATTAAATATAACTACTAATATAAATAAAAAAGAAACAAAACAAAATTAAATAAATCTCTCTCACTCTCTCTCTCTTCCTCTCCCTCTCTCTCCTCTTTCTGTGTGTGGTCTTATGCCCACTAGGTCCTTAGGGGGTTCTCTTTACTTTCTCACTTTCATAGATGTTTCTACTAGAAAAGTCTGGGTATATCCTATCAAATCAAAGGATGAGGTATTCCCTACTTTCAGAAAATGGCTTGCTTCAGTTGAGACTAAACAAGGAACAAAGCTTAAGGCTTTATATTCAGATAATATGGATGAGTATACCTCACATGAATTACGATTTTTGTTTCAGTCTAGAGGGATTCATAGAGAGTTTATAACTCCTTATACCCTAGTAAAAATGGTGTATCTAAAAGGATGAATATAACTATTCAAGATAGAGTAATTTCCATGCTACATCATGCAAACCTCTGACATGGCTTCTAGGCAGAAGCAGTATTGATTGCAGTTCATGTGATTAACCTTTCACCTAGTACTGCTAAAGGTCTAAAAGTGGCACAAGATTTATGGATAGGGAGGCCACCATATTATGATCATCTTTGAGTTTTTGGGTCTAAAGCATATGTTCATATACCCAAGAGTCTCAAAAAGAAAGGTTGGACCATAAGTCAAAGAAATGCATTTTTCTTGGATATGGTCGAGAAGGAAATTTGGATATCGCTTATGGGATCCTGAAACATGGTTAATGATCAGAAGTAGTGACGTCATTTTCAATGAGTCCAAGATGCATAAACAACTCATTAAGGAGGTTGAAGTGAGAAGAGTGGTGTTTGAGGATACTGGTCCTCTAGCTAGCATCCATAAAAAATGCTACCCATAGGAATGTTCAAGAGAATGTCCGATTAGATCAGTGTACACATGTTTTTCTTTAGCAACCATTGAGACGCTCTACTGATGTCTCACATTTACCTAATGGATATGTTCTAGGTTTAGAATCTGTTATGCTAACAGATGCTAGTGAGCCTTCTTATTACAAAGAGGCTATGGAGACAGAGGATCATGTCAAGTGGGATCGTGCCATGAAGAGTGAGTTGGATTCTGTTCACAAGAATGGTACTTAGGATTTACTACCTTTGCAATGGAAGGAAATCTTTACCATGTAAATGGGTATATAAGCTAAAATTCACATCACATAGTGCTTCTCCAAAGTAAAAAGCACGACTTGTTGCAAAGGGTTTTAAGCAACAACATTGTGTTGATTTTAAGGAAATCTTCTCTCTTGTGGTGAAGATGACTACCCTAAGCATGGTACTTGGATTTGTTGCAATGGAGGACTTGCTAGTCGAAATGCATGTGAAAACCGCTTTCTTGCATGGAGATTTTATAGCAATCTATAGGGAACAACCAAAGGGTTATGTAGTTCCTCGCAAGAAAATCCTAGTTTGTAAGCTCAAGAAGAGATTGTATGGAGATAAACAGTCCCCTAGACAATGGTACCAAAAGTTTGATGCTTTTATGAAGTCTCAATGCTATTCTCAATGCAATGAGGATCAATGGCTCTCCACAACGAGATGCTCAGATCGCAGCTAAATATGCTTAATACTTTATGACGATGATATGTTGATTGCTAGTAAGTCATCTTATGAATTGTCAATTCTCAAAAAGAGATTGAGTCAAACATTTGATATGAAGGGCTTGGGGGACACAACATATTCTTCGCATGCGCATTATTTGTGATAGGAGTAAAAGATGCATATAATTATCTCAAAGTGAGTACATATCCAAAGTAATTCATGACCAAAATTCCCTATCAGTTTTCTATTGGTAGTATCATGTATGCTATGCGAGGTACGAGGCCAGACATTGCATTTGCAGTCGGCTCACAGTGCCATTGCTTTTGATAAGAAGTCGGTCTATCATGCAAAGACCAAGCACATTGAGGTGAGTTATCACTTCATTAGAGATTGCTTAGCCACTGACCGCATTATTCTTGATAAGGTCCGCACTCGAGATAATGATGTAGATGCTTTGACTAAAGCTACACCACATGATAGCTTTCGACATTGTTGTCACTTGATGGGGTTTACTTGATTCATGACCTTACATAGTCACTTGTATACTATGTAACATGACCATCAGGTGAAAGGTATGGTTTGTATACTTACACTTAGGTATTCTTCATCATTGTTTATGTTTTCTCCCATAGTTACTTTGGTCATTTTGGGCTTTAGTGGGAGATTGTTACTATTAGTGTCCATGTAAAAGACCAAATGGACACCAGACACTTCTTTGTATATGTTCTTTAATAAACATATAGTGGCTTGGTTGGTCAGTGACTATAAGTTTGATCGCATTTGCAAGATGTTGAGAGCAGTATGGGCACCCAAGGAGTGACTAGACAAGGAAGCCAGCGGAGAGAGTCAGAGCGAGGTGAAGGAGTAAGTAGACAAAGCAGTCGACGCAAATCTGGCAGATAGGCCCTTCAAAATTTTCCAAATCAACATCTTTATAATAGTGATTCCTATCACTAACAATCATTGTAAATACCATTTCATATTTTTGTAGCTCCATTTTGTGCAAGCCAAGGAGTCCTTGAGCTTGAGGAGCCTTAGAAGTACCTACATATCAATTTTCGTAATTTTTAGACTCCGTTTAAGCCCTCAAATTGGCCCTGGAACCTAATTTTTAACTAGGCCGGACACTAGGTCTGGACAGGGCCAAAACGTAGTAAAAAACTATAAAAAGAGCTAGAGAGCTCATTTCTGAGGTTGGATTGTAATTGAAATGAACTTGTAAGAGCTTTTTGAAAGTAATCTAAGAATTCCATTGCTTCTCACTCTTTGTCTTACCGTGTGTGCGCGTGTGTGTGTATGTGTGTGCATGTTTGTGTGCTTCTCACTCACGCACTTGTGCCGCCACTTGCTCGAGGTCTTCATACCATCCTCACGTCTTCCCGGATTGACATTAAAGGAGGTGCTACTCATCACTGAGCTACACCAAATTTTGGCGCCATTGCCGGGGATCGAGCTTTGAGGACGAGCGTGTGATGGTAAGACGTAGATTTGAGACGTTGGCGTTGTAGGTAATTTCTTTACTTTTCCTATTTTTCTCTTTCTTTCCTTACCACCATCATCACCATCATCATCATCACCATCTTCCACCTCCACTTCCATCATCGCAAAAATTTCAGTTTTTTTATTATATCACCTTCTCCACCTCATTTCCCTCATTTCACTTGTGAGAGAGAGTGAGAGAGCGAACTGTTGTGTGCTATTTTCTGCATGCTTTTGGAGTTTCTTGCAGGTTCCAACATCATCATCCCCTCCAGCACGTCGCGCAGGTACGGAAATATGCAGAACTGTCTCGCAGTCACCGACTCCTGTCGATCGCGATTGACAGAAATTTTCACCTTTTGGTAAATCTGAGTGCACCACAGTGGACTAGAGACCCTGCACACCACATTTCCACCAAAATTTTTGAAAATCTTGCAAAATTTCAGTCCATCGCGATTGACAGCTGTGTCCATCGTGACCGACTGCCTGTCCATCGCGACCGACTGCCTGTCCATCACGACTGACAGCCTGCCTGTCCATCGCGATTGACTGACCCCTGTCCATCGCGATTGATTGCCTGTCCATCGCGACTGATGCCTGTCCATCGCCATTGACTGACCCCTGTCCATCGCGATTGATTGCCTGTCCATCGCGACCGACTCCTGTCCATCGCGATTGACTGACCCCTGTCCATCGCGATTGATTGTCTGTCCATCGCGACCGACTCCTGTCCATCGCGATTGACTGACCCCTGTCCATCGCGATTGACTCCTGTCCGTCGCGATTGACTCCTGTCCATCGCGATTGATACTCTGTCCATCGCGATTGACAGCCCTGTCGATCGCGATTGACAGCCAATTTTAGCCAAATTTTTTAGGGTTTTTAAATTGAAGAGTTAAGCTAATTTTAGGCATAAACATTTTACTCTAGAGCACATAAGGAGGCCTTAGGAAAACAACTTGGGGAAAACCTGTTGCACAGTGCTCCTGTTTGAACCCTATCTTAACCCTAGAATCCTGAACGGTCATAACTTTTTCATACGAAATCCATTTTTCGAGCTCTAGGGCTTGTTGGAAAGCTCGTGGCATATACTACACACCCTCAACTATTTTTTATAAAGATAATGCGTTGATTTTTAGCTAGGGTATTTTGAAGTTGACCATACCCAGGGGGATCAAAGTCAGGGGTCTTAAGAATTGTTTTCCTAAAATTTACTATGCAAATTAGTATTTGTGCTACAGGAATGAGAATCATTGGTTCTGTCTTTGGAATTTATATATTAAAGCTAACTTTGGAACTCTACAGATCTATTGAGAGCATCGAAAGGCGTTCTAAGCAAGTGTAAGTGCAAGCTTGGGAACACACTTCCTGGGCATTCAAGGGCAACCAAGCAGGAAACAAAAGGTTGGAAACTTTCTACCCCCTCTGTCAATTCCCAGCTTAGGCTAAGAATGACTAGAGGTAGGAGTAAGTGAGGGCGACGATAGGCAATTATCAAGTTGAAGCAGACCTAAACTCTCAAGTTCAAGCTAAGGACATTATCTTTGTACTATCGAGAACTTTAAAGGAAAAGAACTTAACGTGGAACGAGCAACTTTAAGTGCGGAACTACACTCAAATATACCTTACGACGTGATATCAGACAAGAATTTTAACACGGGAATCAACTAAAAAGAATCAAGTAACTGATACAAAAGGACTCTGCAACGAGGTTGTACTTGGGCAAAATTGGGCTATTCAACGAGGCTTATGAACCTTAGATCAGGGCGACATCTAGTAAGGGATAGACAAAGCCTTAGGTCTTCAGAGGCTAGTGTCAACCACACTGCTAGGTCGTGGGCCCAGCAGTTGAGCCACCACTCACACAACCCAAGTTCTGAGACTAGTGAATCAGAGATGTCTCAAGGCATGGACAGACCTACGGGAAGTTCAGGAGTGCCATTCTTGCACAGGGTAGAAGGCCCGTACAAGACACAGCTGGAATACCTTAGGACCAACCGATTAGGTGCCAGCATCTATGAGGACGGCCTAGGAAGATCTGTGGTACAGATTAAGAATCCTGATCAATCCATTGGATTAGAGCACCCAGCTATCAAGTTTGAAAATGGAGCATACTTGGACAAAGAAGGAACCATATACGTAGTCACCAATCACCCAGATAGGACGGACGAATTTGGAAATGTGATCCCCGAAGCAGACTTAGGTGACCTGGAGCAAGGAAACATGAGTGCAAAACCTAGAACCCCTCGAGGTAAATCGGTTCTCACTAGGATTATCACACCGGAGTGGATTCCCCAGGATAATAAGAGCATAGATTTGCTCCTCAATCGAGAGACTGACGAAGCCTTTTGGAGGTACAAACCTGATCGGCCAATTGATATAGGAACAATCATGATTTATGAGTTTAAGGATCCTGATAGCCCAGGTAGAGTGACCTACTTAGATCACGCTTCAGAGAGGATCTTTGTGGTGATAGAAAATGATAGGCATGCTTACACTTGGAAGGGTGAATTCGTTTTTCCCCAACCAAGATCGAATGTATCCTATGGTCACCCTGGAGCTAGAACATCCCAAGCTCATGGAATGCAAAGAGACAGAAGCAGAGATAGACCAGAAGTAAGCTTTGCCAACCCAGTGGGCAGAGAAAGAACGAGGACGGAAACAAATAGAGTAGAACCTGAGATACTTAGAGCTCACAGGAATCAAAGAAATGCGGATGAGTTCCCTCTACCACGACCTAGAGAGCACACAAGGACTTTGAGACCGACTCAGCTAGTTAAGTCCATGAAGAACTACTTCGATGGCACTAGAGATCCATACGATCATGTGGCTGAGTTTAGGCAAGTCCTGAGAGCTGAACAAGTGGAGGATCTATCCACGCAGTACAATGCCTTTGGTCTGACCCTTAAGAACACTACCCTGACATGGTTTCAGCCACTAAATGAGAGGCAGTTCAGGAGCATAGACCAACTCCTAGAGGCGTTCATTATCGAATTCTCTAAGAGTGGCATAAGGCATAATACCTCCTCGCTGATTCACAGCTTCAAGCAAACCCCTCAAGAAACCGTGAGACTTGCAGGAAGAAGATTTAGGCAATACTTAGAAAGATGCCCTGTTTTGGAGCTACCCACACCAGCCAAGCAAGTGGCTTTATTCTTGGATGGATTGCTAAGTACCAAATTGAGATCTTATGTGTACTTGAAGGACCCTAGGACCATAGAAGATTATGTACGCATGTGCATTGATATTGAGGATAACCTAGGGGAGGAGTTAGAGCTTTCCAAGATATACAAAGATTCGGATAGTGCCTCTAACCTCTCTTCCACGCAATCCACATCAATCGAGGAACTTGCAGAGAAAGTAGCTCAGAAATTAGGTGTCACTAACAAACAAATCCGAAGGTTTGCCCCTGTGAAAAGATGCTATACTTGTGGTGGAGACCACATGGCGAATGTATGTCCCATTATGGCTCAACCCCAAGTTAATCCTAGTAGCCAGTACTGCACCATAGAACGAAGATACACCAATCACACCGCGCAAGATTGCCCCTACAATAAGCAGACCGTTAGGCAGACATACCCACAACCATACCCTCAACAAGGAAGATACCAGAACCAGTACCCACCTCAGTAGTATGCGAGGCCTCAACAAACCTACCAACCCTACCAAAACCAACAAAGGCCTCAGCCTGTGCTAGCACAACAACCCCCAGCTCCAGCTAATGTGATTCCGGTAAAGTATGCTGCTGCAGAAGAAAACCTGAATAGAGTTATAGTCCCTGTAACACCAGTGCTTTCAGAAAGTGATCCCAGTGACCATAGCTTTGATTCTACACATGTTGATAGTCCCCAGGCTTACTACATGCAATCTCTTGAACATGGTGAGTCCTACTATAGTGAAGAGCCAAATGAACCTAGTTGGGAGTCAGATCACAAAACGTCATGTATGCAAACCCCAACCCTAGACCTCAACCTAGGCAGGTAAGACCCCCATTCCCTAGAGGACCATGCTACAGATGTTAGGGGGATCACCTCATTCGTGATTGTCCCTTGCCTCCACCTACACAACCCCAGTCAGTGACGATTCAGGGTTTTTGCCAAGAGTGTGGAAAGGATCATCTCTTACGAGACTGCCCCAAGAATCCTAATAATATGCCAAAAAGTACTCCTATTAACGTTATTGAGTTAGTGGTAGATTCCACAGGAAGTGTCACTTCCACTACACCCGTGCAAGTGATCACTAGAGCTCAAGCATTACAACAAAACCCAGGGGTAAACCAGGAGAAGAGCCCAGATGTTAGTGAAACAGAGAGCATGACAAAAAAGAGGACTAGAGCTTGGAGAGATAGCCGTGAAAGAATGAAACGACAATGGGCAAAAAAGATGAGTGAACTCGAGGAAAGCCTCAGAGAAACAAAGGCCAGGATAACTGAACTCACATCTCAAACTCCCTCTCACATTACCCCACTTCCACCATTCCCAACTCCATCCGACCCGCCACCTTCCGACCCGCCTCAACTAATTCCACCACCCCCTAGAGTAGGATCAGTCCTAGCAGATCCCACTTCCGAAGACCTTAATATGATGCTTAAAGCATATCAGGCCAGAATCCAAGAAGGGCCAAACGTAACTGATCATGAAAAGTGTTACCCAAGAGTAGAAGTAGAGTTAGAACGAACCAAAATTTGTGCTAAGATGGTGGAATTGGCTCAGACCATGTTTGAGGCCAGTCGCCTATTTAACATCTCTAGTTCAGCGAAGACACAGTTGCACTTTGATGGACTGTTAGAAAGAATAGAGAAGCTGATTGCACAATCAGAAAAGGAACCCGCCTCTCAACACAAGGACAATGCAAGTGAAAGATTAAGCATTCCTACTCAGGAAGCCTATGTGCCTGAAGCCTATGTGCCTAACTCTACGGAGCCAGACACATCATCTTCTATGAATCGGTTCACACCAGAATTCCTACGCGAGATTCAAGAAGACAAATGGGCTAAAGAGAGTGAAGTCCCTCCTCCTATTGAACTTGTGGATAATGCACGCGACCAATTCCCACAAGACCTTCCTTCCATTTATGGAGAGCAGGAGAGTACCCAATCTCAAGAAAGATTAGACTTCGAGTCTAATTCTTTACAAGAACTACCCCATTTCATAGGCCCCTGGGAAGCAAAGTCCACCTGTATGAGAGCACCCACAGTCATGGTAAGAAACGAAGATTCAGTCATACCTAGGAACACAGAGGTGGTGAAGAACACCAAAGTGCAGTGCAATCTCACTTTGGAAGAGCTGCTTAAGGTTAGACCAGAAGTGTGGAAACATGTAGCCAATCAAGTGCCCGAGATAGCAAACCTCGTTCCCAGGTAGGATCACATAGGACAGTGCCAGAGATACCCTTGGATAAGATAGGAGATATGTGTGAAGGTGAAGAAGGGAACACCTATCTTCCCATTACCTACCAGGAGTACACCACCAAGGCAATTTTGGACTCAGGTGTAGGAGTTGCAATTGCCACCACTTCCCTATGGAAGCGTTGGGGCAAGCCAGCACTCAGGCCAACGAGAATGAAATTGCAGATGGCTGATGGTCATATTGAGAGACCCTTAGGATTGCTAGAAGGAATAACTCTCACCACCTGTGGTGTCGAGTTCGAGCATACTTTTGCTATATGTGATTTTAGCAAGAACCACGCCTATGAAATGATCTTGGGGCGACCCTTTATGCGACAGTTGCAAGTGGTACAGGATTGGGGAACCAATTCTTTGTACCTGCAGCACTTAGGTGTTACGACCAAAGTCAATCTCAAGGATTACTCTCATAGAGATGTCCCTCCTATCCAATGGAACCCCATCCATAGAGCCAAAGATGATACTAGAATCCGGATCCTCGTGGATGCATGAAGACACCCACTTATGGATGTGTAAGGTAGCAGTAGAAGAAGAGAAGAGAGAGAAAGCCAGAGAGGTAGGTGCAAAAGAAACCCATAGATCAATCCAAGACCCAGCCTATGCACCTGTAGTTTTTCCTGACGAAGAATTTGAACCCCACGGCTGGGTAGAAATCCTAGCAACAATGGATGTAGCCATCAATGAAGAACAATGGACACCCCACTGTGATGAGGATGGCTATGACGTTTCAGTCTTCTCCATAGAGCCAATCATGGGGGAGGCAGTTCTAGAAGAATGCGAACCTAGCCCTGATGCATTTGAGGATGCAAGTGACTCCGATCTAGAGTCAATCATTATGGACCCACCTTTTGCATCAGATGAAGAATACTTCCATGAAGTAGAATTTCAACCCCAGAGGCATGGAGAGCTTACAAATGATGTAAGATTAGCCACACATGTGACCCCGAAGGAAGAAGGAAAGAAACGAAAGAAGAGAGAAGTCTCACTAGAAGAGGAAGAATCTTTGTTTGAGGTCCCTGAAAATTTTAAGAAGTATGAGATAGACGACAGGAGAGTCATGATAAGAATGCCTAAACGAGAGGCAGAAGTAGGAGAGGCCTATGATAACAAAGAAACCACCAAGAAAATAGTAGTGGCCCTAGAAGAAGGAGAGGAGAGATGCACGTACATAGGCCATGACCTAACAGAGGAAGAAGAGCATGCGTTAATTGCCTTGCTAAGAGAATACAGAGATGTATTCGCTTGGAGTTACAAGGATTTGAAAGGTGTTGACCCTGACATATGCTCACACACTATCCCCATGACCTCAGATGCTAAACCCTCTAAGCAAAAGCCCTATACATATAACGATAATTACGCTGCCAAGATCAAAGAGGAGATAGATAGACTGGTTGAAGCTGGATTTATCTATGAAATTGAGCACACTGAGTGGGTATCCCCCATCGTAGTGGTGCCCAAGAAGAATGGCAAGCTGCGTTGTGGAGGTGATCGCAATCCGGGTGGATCGGGTCCGGTCGTGGCACACACAGGGTGTATGAAGCTAATGAATGTTGGAAGCTTTAAGGACATGAAAGTGAAATTAATGTTGAGTATGGAGAAGAGAGAGATGTTGAAATGATTATGGGAATAGGAATGTAGGAGTGCAAGTTAGATTTATGAACATGAATGATAAGAATGAAAGAGAACCATACACACGAATCAAATTTGGAAGGAAGAATGGTCCATTCGAGGAGCTTCTTAAACACTTCCTAATTCTAATCCATATGTATAGCCTTCTTTGGATGATATGTATGCATGACGAGAATAGATGGAATCCTTACACATAAACCAGTTTCGAAAGGAAGAATGGTCCAATATTGGAGCTTCTTATACACTTTCAGAAACTAATAAATATGTATGGATTTGTATGGATTATATGCATGCGAGTGAATTATGATGATGGATTTTACTCACAAGCTCAAAGAAACATCCTCACTGGTTCAACGCAATACTGCGGAGCCTTCTCACACATAGAAGAAATAGAAGACATGTAAAAATACTTAAGAGACTGAGAGAGGAGACAAGAGACAAGTGACAAGTGACATGAATTAAAAGGATTTGAATTAAATTACATGTAAAATATCGTCGTGGTACGTCATGCTAAGCAGTCTACTGATCAAAGGTGGTTCCGACCCTCAAACCATGACAGTTCAACCGAATGTCACACGTAAGAAGGTGAGTTCCACTCCAGTGACCCTATGTCTGTCTAGGCTCGTAACGTCTAACTAAAGAAGTCTAAGACTCATTAAAATCAGCTCTAACTCACTCACACGCTCCACCGAGGGTGAGTCAAGATAGAGATGCTGGTTTCAAGAGCCTATCCTAGATAGGAGTTCTAACTTAAATTTGAAACTAGGTTCTATACTCATACTAGCTCACCTTGGATCCTCACTCGCTCAACCGAGGGTGATCGTCTCAAGGAAACCGTAAGCTAGCATGAGCCCTATGGATGCCTAACAATGATGCTCTAGGAGTTTGGAGGGGGGTTTATATAGTTTTTTGAATGAATTTGGGCCCTTGGATCTAGAGAAATCAACTCTCAACTCTAGGATCACTACTTTCGATTACAACCATTTGATTAATCAAATCAATGGCTTGGAATTGTTCTTTCTATCAAATCTAGTGTAAAGGAGTGAAATTTAGGCGCCCTCATTCTCCACCATTGGATCTGGGGATGATCTGGACCGTCGGATCAGTGCTGACATCAATTCGGATAAGATAAGCCACTATTTTTGGAGAAACTTTGCATTATTGATCTTTAACTATCAACAAAGTCCTCTTTTATGGAAAAAATTCGTGGATCCTCCTTCCTTTATGCTTTAGTGCATCTCCACCCTTGAATAGGAGCTCATCTTGACCGTACACCATGGTTCAATCATATTTTGACATGTGGCAGCCCTTCAAGCCTTCAATTTTCTTATTCTAGAAAACTGCGGTGACCTTGAAAACTGGACTTTGTGCTCTTTGACCCTCCAAAAAGACTTTGATGAAGATGAAACTTTGTAGGACTATGTTTCCAAAGATCTCCTTCAGGAATATGCAGGAAAAACTCCCATCTGAATCTCCCTTGTACAAGTTTGACTACATTTAGAAGCTTGCAAGGTGGCATTAAGGTGTCTAGGAAGCTCTGATAGCCTTGAAAATTTGTACAAATATGTAGCCACATATGATCTTTATACATGCCAAACCATATGGCTAACATAATTTTCTATACAAGAATTTGTAGGGTCAAACTAGAAAAATTACATTTTTACAAAATGAACATAGCATATCAATGTGCTACAAAATCCATTTTCTGCTGAAATTTGGGCTATAGACTGCCTTTGACAATCTTTACAAGTATATGGATTTTCATCTAATTTGGTGACAATGAAATTTTTGCCCTAATTTCCCAACTTTGACCAGATTTGACCAGCTTTGACCGCTACCATGGACTTTCTTGATTTCTTTGAAACTTTGTATGTGACCTTCCTTTGACATCCTTGATGCATCCTGGACTTCTCGGGGAATTCTGGCTACCTTCGCCAAATATGTTTTTTGTAGGCCTTCACAAGTGAGAGAGGAGAGCAAATCTCGACGACATTCGCCCCCACTAAACCTGCGATTCCGGAAGCGCCACTCTAGCATGTGTGAAAAACAAAATGTTCCAGGCATCAAATTCTTTTATAGGCAACATAAGAAACATGGAAGGAAAATTGATTATATGCATGAATAAGTAGGTAACGTGACATGAAGCAAAATTTGCATGAAAGAACTAATTGAAACAGGAAACATGAATATGCATGAACAAATAGGCAACATATATGCAAATGAACAAGCAACATTGGCAACAAGAAAGAAAAAAAAACAAGCATCAATATGAAGTGGAAGTGGTTGTATTGAGTCGTTTTAAGCATCAGTTCCTCTCATCTTGAAGAAAATTTTGTACCTTTTTCATAAAGCAATCTACCTTAAATATGATTATAAACAAAGATTTAGGATTTTCAAGAGACATCTTTCATCTTTAGCTTATTTTAGATAAACTCCTTTCCTACATAAATATGAATATGCTCTTTCTCTAATAACATGCAAGGAAATCTAACTAAACTCCACTAATGCATAAATCTGCTTATATAGCCCGTGATTTATTCTACTATGCCTCTTTATCCTCCTTTGGCTTGCTCTTTTTTTTATTTTTTTCCGATGATGATGATGATTTGGCAACTTTATGATTACGATCACTTTTTTGGGGTGGAAGAAAGTGTAAACTTCTTGGTAACATGCTTTTTTTTTTTTTTTTTTTTTGACGAGGAAAAATTAAACCCCGATACAAGGTACAACCATTTTTGATGACAGAGAACAGTCATTTAAACTCCGATACAAGTGCTGTGAGATAGACTAAGGATGTAGAAACATGCAATAGTAGGAGCTAGGATTTCAACAATTATGCTTTCGATACAGGATACATATGCATGTTTATATATGAAAGCCATGTCACCAAAATAAACCTCCAAATCTACATGCCCTATCTTTCCACAATCCTAGATTATAACCAATTTCTTAGTAGATAAGTTACTACTTAAGATACAATTTTACACAAGTAGAGAAATCATCATTTGCCGTTTTTGACTCAAGTGATGTGGATATGCAATGTGATGCAAAGACTGAAAAAAACATGCATGAAACAAGCATGGAAAAAAAAATAGAATGAACTTGAAAAAAAACAAAGCAACATGAACTTGAAAAATTAATGATGTTTTTCATTTTTTTTTTTTATAACATGGATACTCCTGTTTATGAATCGGCCTCATTGTTGTCATCTTCTCCAATGTCCTCATCCAAAATGTACTCGTCATTATCACGCTTCTTGAATAACTTTATCCTTTTACCTGCAATCAAAGTTTTTAGTGCAACACCATTTAATTCACAAAGAGCATACGTACCATTGTTGTTGACTTTTGATACAATGTATGGCCCAAACCACCTTTGAGTGAGCTTTTTGCGTGCATCATATTGAGAGTCAAATGTACTATCATAAATGAGCACCCAATCTTCTACTTCAATTGGCTTAGGACGCAATCGATGAGTTTTATCAAAATAATGCTTGTTCTTCATTCTAGATTCTCTTAATTTTTCAACAGCATCATCAAGTCTTAATTTACCTTGTTCTAACTGTTTAATACGCAAACTCAAAAAATCATCAGTAGACATGTTTTCAGACCAAGGCAAATTTGACCATGCAGAAATATGAGACTGAATTGGAAACAATGGTTTTTGACAGTACATGAGTTCAGCAGGCATATATCCAGTAGTACGTGTGCATGTCATTCTATCTGCCCAAAGTGCAAAAGGTAAGAATTTAGGCCATTGTTTGATGTCACCGTTACATGCTTTAGATATGGCTTTCACAATAGGTGGATGCCCTCTCTCTATTTTACCATTGGCCTCTGGATTATATGCAGTAGTGAGAGACAAACGAATACCGTGACGCTCAAAGAACTCTTTAGCTTCTCTCGCATTTAACTCTCCACGATCGGCAACTACTTTCTCTATGTACCCAAAGCGACTTATGACATCTTCAAGCAAGAATTTGCAAACATTGGAAGTGGTCTTAGATCGTAGTGCACGTCCCTCTACATGATTAGTTAAGTCTTCTCTTGCAAGTACAATGTAACGCATTTTGTCAATACCTTTAGGCATAGTTACAAGATCTACTACCCACTTGTAGTGAATCCAGGTGGATAAGTAGGATGCAACGGATCTCTATGTTTGACTGATGAATGAAGTTGACAAGTAGAACATGTAGAAACATAGCTACTAATGTCAACATACATCATAGGCCAATAATAGGTACTTCTAATTTTTTCATATGTTCCAAAAAATCCTTTATGACCGGCCCATAATGTCTCATGCATTTCCTTCATTACTTGCAATTGAAGACCTCGTTTTCCTAGGACTCGTTGTGGATTCTTAACCTTACCCTTAGCATGTCTCCAAAGATAACCATTACATAGGAAAAAGTTATAAGCTCGTTTCCTAATGTTACGGAATCTATTCGTAGTCCAGCTAGGTAATGGTTGTAGTGTACTGAGATACTTTCCTATGTCTCTCCATTCATCTTCGTACTCAAACTCATGAAATTTCTCATACTCATATATATGTGGAACATAGTCAACTAAATTCACATTCTTTATTAGATCACTTTCAAGATCATCATCAAATCTAGCTCTCGATAACATATCAGCAACTGAGTTTGACTTACCTGAAATATGAACTAACTCAGGATTTATGAACTTAATATATGAGATCCATCTAAGCATGGCTATATCAGGAGATGAACAATTGGCTATCATTCCAATGAGAGGCAAACAATCAGTCTCAACTTTGACATTTGCACCAATGAAATATTCTTTGTCTGTTTTGAAAGCTGTTACCATACCCCATAGTTCTCGTTTGATCTGTGGATATTTTCGTTGTGTTTCATGTAGAATCTTGGCACCAAACCTAATTGCATATCTATTCCCTTCAGTATCTTCTTGACTTATGACCCAACCTATACCAATAGGACTAGTATCAACTGTCAATATAATAGGTTTGTTAGCAGAATAGTCTACACGCTTAAGGATGGGAGCTTCAAGCAATAATTTCTTCAATTTACGCATAGCCTGAGTGTGTTTGTCAGTCCAAATAAATTTTCGTTTCTTCCTCAACAAGTCATAAAGACAATCAGCAACATGAGCAAAGTGTGGGATCCAAATAACGTAAAAGATGCAAGCACCAAGAAATCTACGTACCTCACTCACGTTGTTACATGTTTCAGAAATCTTGCTAATGGCATCAACTTTTTGTGGGTATGGCTTTCGACCATAATGGCCACATAAATGTCCAACAATAAGTACCTCGTTGACACCAAAAACAGATTTCTCTATGGAGAATGTGAGACCTACCTCTTCAAATCGCTGAAATATTCTTTCACAATCAGAGATATGGTCAAGAACAAATTTACGACATCCCGATGAATCTAAAGTAATGTCCTTTACACGTTCCTCACTCCCTTTAATTGGAATATCATCAATGAATGGCATAGTTATATGAGGGATAAAGTCATGTAAGACCATATTCATAGCACTCATCATATGAGCCACAGAATTAGTCGCTCCTTGAGGTAAAGTACACATTCGCACTAAGCCTAAAGGAGTTTTCATTGTGGTTATGTCACGACTATCAATTGCTAATTGGAATTGGTCATATCCCGAATATAAATCACCCATTGAATAGATAGAATGTCCTGAAAATGATTCAGCAAACTCATCTACAATGGGTCATGTTCCTACATTCCTTATGGTGACTTTATTGACAAGTTGGAGATCTTGAATAAAACGTAGTTTCCCATTCTTTTTAGGCAGAGTGAACCATCGATTTGAGTAAGGTGCAAAAGATGGCTCCAAAATTCTCATGTTTATCTTCTCCTTAAGTAATTTCATTAGCTCAGGTAAGTGAGCCTTTGGAACAGGTATAGGACGAAGATTCCATGGAATATGTGGAATAGTAAAGATTATCATGGGTGCAACTAGCTTAGGATCTACACAACCAATCTCATGAGGATACATAGTAAAGGCTTTTCCATGGCTACGTATGACTCTCTCAAATTTATCTCTCTCTACTGGCAAAAGAAAGTCATCATCTCTACCAATTTTCACTTGTTTGATTGTCTCATCCGTGAATGCATGTCCTATGTTTTTCTTATCCCGAAGAATTGGATCATTTTTCACATCAATAATTTTTTCATTACTTCCTTGAGGTAATGGTTGAGCTATGGGTTTGATTTTTTTGTCTACAGTTTTGTACTTTGTTTCAACTAAGACATCATGTGTTTGGTTAAATTTTGAGCACTTGTCAACATTGAGAGCATACTCTTGGATTAGAGCATACTCATCAAGGGAAGAAATCAGAATAATATGGGAGTTAGAATTTTGTTGAAGAAATAACTCTAACTCCTCAAGAGTAGAGAAACAATGAGATGTCTCAATCACATGCTCAATGTTCTCATCATGTTCCATGATTTTGTTGTTTTTATAATTTTTTTGGGTTTTTTGGATAAAAGACTTGGACAATTGACTCTTATGAAGAAAATCTAATCTAGAATGTGGAAAACAAAGTGACAAACTATTGTACATGTTGGTTGGATGCGAGATGTCAAACCAATATCCACTGTTGTCCCGCTCAACAATGGATTCTATCCGAAATTTTGATCATATGTAGCTCCAAACATGAATCGAGGTGCACAATCACTACAAGCATGCTCATGACCCTGAGTAACAATAGGTTTCTTTCTAATTGACAATCGATTCCTAGGATGATTCACTCCTACTGTCATGACTTGAAGTGATTGCATTCCATCCTTAGACTTAAATCTAGCATAGGTAGACCCATCATCCATGGCTTTAGTTTCCATACGACTCTCACAAATAAAGGGTTGACCTAAGAGAACTTCATAGGAGCAATTATCTTGAATAAAGAAGTGAAACTCTTCTGTGATTCCTCCTATGGATATGGGCACACTAGCACAAGCTCCATACAGGGTACCTACACCATTATCTGCAGTTCTCATACGCCATCCACAATCTTTATCTATGGGCCATCGAAACTTATCATAGACTTCTCTTGAAATCACATTGATTTCAGAGCCGGAATCTACTAATGCATTTACAGTGATAGTGTTCTTATCATTTCCTATTTTAACATGCATCTCTGATGTACCTCTAGACCAAAATGTTCTTTTAAAGTGGCTTTCAGGATTGTTTTCATGATTTTCATGGTCAGGTTGAATAGGTCCTAAGAAATTTTTATTAACATTTACTTCATCATCATCAAAGTCCTCCTCATCAGATTCATCAAAGTTTAAGGCTTCATTCATAGCTTGATCTTGATCTAGAGAATCTTGCATCTCAGTATCTAGATTAAGTGGAAACCTCTTCCTTTTAATTAGGCCGATAAAGTTATCTTTAAAAACAGGCTTTGCAATAGAGAAAACTTGTTCTAAAGACATAGTCACTTGACTCTTAAGCAAAATGTCATCTAAAATCTCCATAGGATCTATTTTTCTCTCAATTTCTGAAATCAAGATGGCTTTAGGTTTTCTCTTTGGTTTCTTTTGTTTTTGCTCAGGGTCTTGTTTTTGTTCATGTTCTCGTGTTTGGTCTTCAGTTTGTTTTGATTGTTCTTGTTTATCCAAAGGCTTTGGTTCTGTTTTTCTTTGCTTTGTCTTCTTCCCTTTTTGTTTCTCCTCTTGTTTTTGTTCATTGGGTTGTGCTTCTTGTTTTTTATCTTTGGATTGTGATGTTTCTCCCTGCTCTATGATTGTTTCTATTCCCTCTGAGGTTTGTTTTCGTGTTACTCTTCTTTCACTAGGCTCAGCTTCATCTCTTTTTCGTTTTTCTTCTACATTGGATATGTGAGAAATAAGAGATTGATCTTCTATTGGTGACTCCCAAGCCGTTATTCTCCTAATCTCATCCCGTGCTCTTACTAAAGCCTCTATGGAAAAATCACCTTCCTTTGTGGGTTTACTTGATTCTACTTGTTGTTCATCAAGAGCTTCTAGTTTCACTCCTCTAGTTCCTACGTCCATTATGGTTATATTTTCATAATGTTTTTTCATTCCTCCCTTACCATAATTTCCTTGCAAAGGTAGCCTAGATCGATAGTCACAGATTTTCTTGTCTATGTCTATTACTAGTCGTTGCTCCTTAGCAGCCTTCAATAATTCACAATCTCTCAAAAAGTGCTCTAACGAATCACACCAAGGACACCTACGAGGGCCACGCACAAAACCATTTTGATTTTGAGGATTTTGATTAACTTGTGGTGGGAAATTTTGAAATTGAGGATTTTGTTGATAAGGTATTGCTTGAACAGGATAATTAGGATTTTGATAAGGCAATTGATGTATTTGAGGAGCTTGGGGAGCAACATGTGGTACTTGAGGTGCAAGAGGAGTTTCCATATTATACGGTTGATGATTTTGAAAATTTTGATTTTGAGGATTTTGAAAAGCTATTTGTGAAGCTTGAGGATACATGTTTTGATACATTTGAGGATTTTGCACATGAGGATGAGGATTTTGCATTGGAGGAACTTGATATGCTTGAGTAGGAGCTACTTGTGGATTTTGCTTGGTAGCTATAACATGTGGATTAGGCTCTTGAAAAGTCATTGGGTTCATTTGATTTTGGAAAGTTTTGGTGTAATTAGATTGTAAAGCATCTATAGTCTTGGCCAAATTGGATTGTGTAGCAATAAGACTTTCCATTTGCTTAGTGAGAATTTCCACTTGAGATTGTTCAACTACACTTTTATTTGGCTCTACTTTAAAACCTTGAGTAGGCTCCATCATTTGAGGAATAGGAGTAGAGCCAAAAAGCATAGCATGGGATTGTTCTCTAACTTGCTCCTTAGTTTGTGGAAGGCTAGCTTGAGGAAGACTAGTTTGCTCATAAAGCATGGATTGTCTTTGATGTCTATGGGCTACAGCCTCTACTACTTTACGCACTTTTTGCCAATTGTCAGTAAGACCATAGCGCTTATCTGGTTCTTCTAATCGCCGTTCAACTTCCCTACGAGTTTCAGGATGAAGAAGCTTAAGAAAATTGATCACAAGATCAAGTTCCAAAGTTATCTTATCCTCATCAGGAAGTTGTTCATAGCGTCTAATATACTCATTTTGTAAGTGAGTAATAGAGCTACTAGGCTTTGGAGAATTGACCCATCGTAAGAATCCATCCCGATTATGTTGGCTATAATCTTCAAGATAGAATTCTTTGAGCATCTCCTTTCTAAAATCACTCCAAGGAAGACTATCATATTGAGTGACACGGTTTATGATAGAGCTATCAACAATTCGTTCAAAGAATGATATCAAAAGATCTTCGGGAAGACCAAAAATCATAGCTTGCTCTTCAAACAAATCTAAGTAGCTTGTGATGTTGATGCCATTGAATTTTCCCTTCTCTCTCAACATAGAAGAGACTATTCTTTGGCCTTGTTTCTCAACAATAAGGGATTTGAATCCTTCCTCCATCTTATGTGAATAAGCAAGTGATGCACGATGCTCTAGATCTCTCACAAATGTGTTAACTTCACGACGAAGATGTGCACGATACTGTAAGAAATCCAGTGCAACACTCAAGACTGATGATGATGATATGATGAGGATGAAAAATATGAAACAAAGGATATGGATCACAACCTCCCAACAAGATCAGAAGCAAATGCCACAAAGCGATTCACGTCGGGTTCAAATGTGGAGGTGATCGCAATCCGGGTGGATCGGGTCCGGTCGTGGCACACATAGGGTGTATGAAGCTAATGAATGTTGGAAGCTTTAAGGACACGAAAGTGAAATTAATGTTGAGTATGGAGAAGAGAGAGATGTTGAAATGATTATGGGAATAGGAATGTAGGAGTGCAAGTTAGATTTATGAACATGAATGATAAGAATGAAAGAGAACCATACACACGAATCAAATTTGGAAGGAAGAATGGTCCATTCGAGGAGCTTCTTAAACACTTCCTAATTCTAATCCATATGTATAGCCTTCTTTGGATGATATGTATGCATGACGAGAATAGATGGAATCCTTACACATAAACCAGTTTCGAAAGGAAGAATGGTCCAATATTGGAGCTTCTTATACACTTTCAGAAACTAATAAATATGTATGGATTTGTATGGATTATATGCATGCGAGTGAATTATGATGATGGATTTTACTCACAAGCTCAAAGAAACATCCTCATTGGTTCAACGCAATACTGCGGAGCCTTCTCACACATAGAAGAAATAGAAGACATGTAAAAATACTTAAGAGACTGAGAGAGGAGACAAGAGACAAGTGACAAGTGACATGAATTAAAAGGATTTGAATTAAGTTACATGTAAAATATCGTCGTGGTACGTCATGCTAAGCAGTCTACTGATCAAAGGTGGTTCCGATCCTCAAACCATGACAGTTCAACCGAATGTCACACGTAAGAAGGTGAGTTCCACTCCAGTGACCCTATGTCTGTCTAGGCTCGTAACGGCTAACTAAAGAAGTCTAAGACTCATTAAAATCAGCTCTAACTCACTCACATGCTCCACCGAGGGTGAGTCAAGATAGAGATGCTGGTTTCAAGAGCCTATCCTAGATAGGAGTTCTAACTTAAATTTGAAACTAGGTTCTATACTCATACTAGCTCACCTTGGATCCTCACTCGCTCAACCGAGGGTGATCGTCTCAAGGAAACCGTAAGCTAGCATGAGCCCTATGGATGCCTAACAATGATGCTCTAGGAGTTTGGAGGGGGGTTTATATAGTTTTTTGAATGAATTTGGGCCCTTGGATCTAGAGAAATCAACTCTCAACTCTAGGATCACTACTTTCGATTACAACCATTTGATTAATCAAATCAATGGCTTGGAATTGTTCTTTCTATCAAATCTAGTGTAAAGGAGTGAAATTTAGGCGCCCTCATTCTCCACCATTGGATCTGGGGATGATCTGGACCGTCGGATCAGTGCTGACATCAATTAAGCCACTATTTTTGGAGAAACTTTGCATTATTGATCTTTAACTGTCAACAAAGTCTTCTTTTATGGAAAAAATTCGTGGATCCTCCTTCCTTTATGCTTTAGTGCATCTCCACCCTTGAATAGGAGCTCATCTTGACCGTACACCATGGTTCAATCATATTTTGACATGTGGCAGCCCTTCAAGCCTTCAATTTTCTTATTCTAGAAAACTGCGGTGACCTTGAAAACTGGACTTTGTGCTCTTTGACCCTCCAAAAAGACTTTGATGAAGATGAAACTTTGTAGGACTATGTTTCCAAAGATCTCCTTCAGGAATATGCAGGAAAAACTCCCATCTGAATCTCCCTTGTACAAGTTTGACTACATTTGGAAGCTTGCAAGGTGGCATTAAGGTGTCTAGGAAGCTCTGATAGCCTTGAAAATTTGTACAAATATGTAGCCACATATGATCTTTATACATGCCAAACCATATGGCTAACATAATTTTCTATACAAGAATTTGTAGGGTCAAACTAGAAAAATTACATTTTTACAATATCAATGTGCTACAAAATCCATTTTCTGCTGAAATTTGGGCTATAGACTGCCTTTGACAATCTTTACAAGTATATGGATTTTCATCTAATTTGCTGACAATGAAATTTTTGCCCTAATTTCCCAACTTTGACCAGCTTTGACCGCTACCATGGACTTTCTTGATTTCTTTGAAACTTTGTATGTGACCTTCCTTTGACATCCTTGATGCATCCTGGACTTCTCGGGGAATTCTGGCTACCTTCGCCAAATATGTTTTTTGTAGGCCTTCACAAGTGAGAGAGGAGAGCAAATCTCGACGACAGCGTGTATGCATTAACTTGAAGAAGGTTAATGCAGCCACAATTCGAGATAACTATCCGCTTCCTATCACAGAGCATCTCTTAGAAAGAGTAGCAGGCAAGGAAGTGTACAGCTTCCTCGATGGATTCTCGGGCTACAATCAAGTAGCCATAGCTCCAGAGGATCAACATAAGACAGCATTTGCCACTGAATGGGGTATATTTGCCTTTCGTGTAATGCCATTTGGGCTTACCAATGCACCAGCCACCTTCCAGAGACTAATGTGCCATGTATTTAAGGAGTTCCTGAGGAAGAATTTAGAAGTCTATGTTGATGATCTTTGTGCTCATTCCAACATTAGACAAACCCATATTCCCGAACTCAGACAAATCTTTGACAAATGTAGAGAATATCAAGTCTGCCTAAACCCAGAAAAATGTGTTTTCATGGTCAGGCAAGGCAAGATTCTAGGGCACATAGTGTCAAAGAATGGCATATCTACTGACGAAGAGAAAGTGAGAGCCATAGCAGAGCTACCTAGGCCAAGGAATGTCAAGGAAGTACAAGCTTTCATGGGACATTGTGGTTACTACCGCCGGTTCATTCACATGTATGCTGTCATTGCAAAGCCCATGTACGGACTTCTGACAAACTTTGAGTGGACGGAGGAATGTGAGAATTCCTTCAATGAGCTTAAACGGCGATTATGTTCAGCACCAATCTTAACCACACCAGATTGGAACAAGCCATTCCATGTTCATGTGGATGCATCCAATTATGCTATTGGGTGTGTACTCGCGCAACCTACTGGTGAAGGTAATATGGATCTTCCAATTGCCTACGCTAGTAGACAATTGAATGCAGCTGAACGAAATTACACCACTACTGAGAGAGAAGGCTTAGGCATGGTGTATGCGGTTAAAAAGTTTAGACATTATTTGCTTGCAAATAAGTTTAAATTTTTTACTGATCATCAGGCATTGCTATACCTCGTAAACAAACCATGCAATACAGGTAGATTAGTAAGATGGTTTCTATTACTAATGGAATATGACTTTGAGGTAGTGGTGAGAAAAGGGAGGACTCATTTGAGAGCAGATCATCTCTCTAGGCTCACATCTGGAGAAGCCCCACAAGGAGTGTCAGATGACCTTCCTGATGCTTACTTGTTTAACTTAGAAGTGGTACCGCAGTGGGCTAAGCCATTAGTGCCAGTATTGACGTACGGGCCTAACCACCCAGTAATAGCCACACAAGATAGAGAGGTAGTAAAAGCCCAAAAGAATCACATCATGGCAGGAAGTATGTACAAGCACACAGATCAAGGGATCTTGGCCTGTTGTGTGGAAGAGGATGAGTACGCTAAGTGGTTGCAATTGGCACATGTAGGTGCATTAGAGCAGCACTACTCAAAACAACGAACCCTACAGACCCTAAGGAGACTAGGAGTACATTGGCCAACTATGGAAGCGGATGTCCAAAGGTTGTGCAAAGAATGCCTAATCTGCTGCACTAAACCACCTGTGGAACATGCCACTCTTTATCAAGTGTCCCTAGTGCCAGATTGGAGTGAACTACTAGTATCCTTCCTGAGGACGAAAACATTCCCTCCAAACATGACTCTGGCTAGGAAAAGGAGTTTAGAACAAGAAGCCCAGGATTACTCACTTATTGGTGATAATCTATACAAACGTGGTAAAGACGGTTACCTGAGACTATGTGTCCATGAGAGTGAGTATCTCAAGATCTTGAACACTGCTCACCAAGGTGTAGCAGGAGGACACTTTGGACCAGATCAGGTGATCAAGGCAATACTATTTGCGGGCTTCTGGTGGCCGACCCTTCACATGGACGCACATACCTATGTGAAACGGTGTGATGTTTGCCAGAGAACTCAGTATCCTATACGTAAAGATGAGATGCCACTGAAACCCATGATGGGTGAACGTGCATTCTCTAAGTGGGAAATAGACTTTGTAGGTCCTATTAATCCCCCAGCTAAGGGTTCTCATGCAGAATATATCATTGTTGCAACAGACTATCTAACTAAGTGGGTAGAGGTAAAAGCCACAACGAAGAACGATGCTCAAACAACAGCTAAGTTTCTATTTGAGAATGTATTCACTAGATACGGGCTACCTATAGAGCTAGTGAGTGATAGAGGCACTCGCTTCTTGAACGAAGTGATTGAAAATCTACTCCAACAATTCTTGGTAGTGCATAAGAAATCTGCCCCTATCACCCACAAGCTAATGGGCAAGCCGAAAGCACAAACAAGATTCTATGTAATGTACTGACAAAATTAGTGAACACTAAGCGCTCTGATTGGGACAAACAGCTACACCATGCTGTTTGGGCATACCGAGTCGCCTACAAGACGGTACTCCAAGCCACCCCCTTTCAGATGGTGTTTGGCCAAAACGCCGTGCTACCTTTGGACTTCTTAATACCTACATTGAAAGTAGCACAAGAGCACGAATGGACGAGTCATGAACTCTCCTCTAGACTCTTTGACCTTGAACGATTAGGGGAAACAAGACTGACAGCAGCTGCAGGGATATATGTAGCTAAGAAACGACAGAAGGCCTACTTTGATGCCCACGTTAAGGATAAAGGTTTAAAGGCATGCGACTTAGTTTTAGTCTACACATTGAAGCAACATGCGAGGAAATTGGAGAAGAGAGGCTACGGACCTATGATCATCAATAGGATCTCCACGAGTGGAGCAGTACAACTAGCCACTTTAGAGGGTGATGTTCTCCCTAACTATATTAGCGGATGCAGAGTCAAGTTGTATCAGGAACCCCTCACGGAGGAAATGCTAAGTCGACTCAATACTGCTAAGCAACGTAAAGAGGAGGAAAAACGAATTCGAGAAGAAGCTCAAGCAGAAGCCCTAGAGCGCATACGGAGAATGAAATTAAGAAGACAAGGTAGAGAGCAACCTGTGCCAGATGCATACGCAGATCCAGGATCTCACGTGGCTATGTGTGAAGTTTCAGGTGTTAGCTCACATAGGATAACTGATCGACGTCCTTTCATAACCTTAGACATAGGGCAAGGAAAGAGTGCAAGGACTGTAAGAGCCTTGATTGACTCAGGTGCAGCCACTAGTGCTGTTAAATTGTCTCACTGTCAAGAGTTGCAATTAACTGTCAATCCTGTGGAAGCATATCTCATAGGATTGGGAGGCGTGGAAACCCCTTGCATGGGCGAGGTGGAACTTCCCCTCTATATTCATGATGAGGCAATGACAGTTAAAGTACTAGTGTGTCAAGATGAGGACCTCACTGAACCCCTTGTCTTGGGTCAAGACTGGATCTATGACCAAGCAGTCAACTTAAACCTAAGAAGTGGACTTCTTCAGGTATGGGTCAATCATAGTCGAATTACAGTAGAGTTAGATAATGGAGCACTCAAGGAACTAGGAAAGGCACACACTCCTGGTCCTTCCAGGAGTACACATGAAGATGACCATGCTGTTCTTGTCCAAAACTATGTGTTGCAGAGGAATGATGGCTGCAAAAAAGGAGTCATGGATGCAACGGAACTCCCTTCTTTTCCAAAGGCTAGAGGGAGGCAGCAACCAAAGGTGGATCAAAGGCAGAAGAAGCAGAGTACTACCTATGTCGGAGATCAAAAGTACCTACGCAGCAAAATGTCTCAGCTAGTGAAACAAGTGTGGGTGCGGAAAGGCGAACACCCGATTGCACTCAAGCCAACCACACGGGCAAAGACTCTTATTAGTAACCAACAACACGACACTAATAAGGTGTCTTTCAGAAGTTCTTCTGCTACCGTGAAGTCTATTTGGGTGCCCAAGAAGTCGATGAAGGCCAGCCCACAATCAAGACAAATTTGGGTGCCTAAGGCTTGTTTGCGGGCTCAAATAGCTACACCAAGAACACACCCTATACAGCATGATCCATTCACTTGCACAGCCGGCATCCACTCGTTTTTAACACTCAGGAACACACCAAGGCCCATGAGCACGAACAGAATCACTTGTAAATGGGTCCCTAAAAGGCCTCATTTTCAAGCTGACACACCTATAAAGCTCTCGAGAGACTCTACGAAACCAAGAGCAAAACCCATCCACTGCATTTGGCAGCCTAAGACTTGTAACAAACCCCCGGACCCCAATTGTAAATCCATGTCCACCTACTAACCACTTCACTTTCACAGCACATCATTCCGCTTAGCTCGTAGGTCTACCCAATTCCTAACTACACACACAAGCACCGAGCACTTATTAACCCCTAACCTCTCCCGAACCTTAGGTTAATGTTGTAACAGGGGACACCGTGTCATTTTTGTGTCCATTGCAATGTTAACATTTATTCATATATTCTCACAGAACCAGCTGCGAAGTTTTCAACATGGCTGAGGTAGCAAGAACCAGCTCTCAAACAGAAACAAGCCAGCAAGTGGTGGACTTAGACAGTTTACCCGTTTTGCCTGAGACAATTGAAAGGCCAGAAGAATTGCGGGCCATCAAAATCATACCTATTGCGGACCCTCCGCGTGGCCACACCATGCCCGTAGGAAAGAGTTCCCACTGGTTTACTGAAGTGGCAGGACCCTTGGGTGAGGGAACGTACCTATGAGAATCAGAGTTGGACTTCAATGGGAAGCAAGGCAGATATCATTTCTTTACAAGAGAATTCGAGAAGTTACAAAATGCAGAAGGTCTACGTTCGATATGGGCAAAGGCAGGATTGGATGCATATTTCAATGCACGGCTCCCAAAGCCTGACTTCATGCGATGCTACTATCTCATCAACACCTTGACTCCAAACCAGAACCCAAAAGGTGCAAGCTCATTTGATTCCATCTCTGACAAAGGGGAATGAGCTCAAGAGATTCAGGCTATCAAACAACTTGGTGAGAGAGGCTCTAGATATGCGCGGAATGCATATTCCTACAGAAAAGGAAACCCTAGTACCGGATTACATGAAGTATCGAAGCCTCACCAAACTCAAGGACATGGTGTCCATGACGCCTAATATTGCAATACACCTTCGCATGTGCATGCAACACTTTGCTTTTCCTGCACAAGATAGATTCACCATGCCGCCCAAAAAGATTTGGTTTAGTTTGTATCTGGCAGAGACACAGAGCCTCACCATCAACTTACCCCACTGGATAATTGATCAGATACACCTAGCTCACAAACGATGGCTGCGGAAACAGGTTTTATATGGTTGCTGTGCTCTGACGAGAATCATTTATAGGTGTTTGGCTTATGACATTCCTATTCAACGGGCCCTAATGTGGAATCGTGTAGAGCAGTTTAGAGGCAGGACATCCACTGGACCCCCTTCTAAGAAGATGAGAGGCACTGTCCAAGTCCCATGTGCTCAACCACGTGGAGCCACCCTAACACCAGATGTCACCCCTCCACCCCGAAGAGTCCGACCATTCACACTCCGACTTCCAAGACGCAGCACCGATGGTTCCACCTTGATATTCCCTCCTATCCCAACCGATCTTGAATTTCCTAGTGGTGCACCTTTGGAAGAACTCACTAATGAAGATTTCGAACAATTATTACAAGATGTAGAGCTGGAGGCAGAAGAGGCACAACATGTAGAGAACGTACAAACGCAGGCCACAACCTCCCAAGCACCTGTCACCACAGTTGAAGTGGATGAAGAGGATGATGGAGATGAAGAACAAGAGGAAGATGAGGAGGATTATGATCAAGAGCATCAAGAGGAGCAACAAGAAGTGCCAGAACTTGTAGGTGCACCAGCATAAATAGCTCAACTACAAAGGTTATATGACACAATCAAAGCAGTACAAGAAAGGCATCAACTCTCTCTTGTATCAGGTCAAGCTTTGATGCAAGAAATGCTATCAGATGAGGGGGTGGACCAACATTTCATTGACACCCTCAAATTAGTGTCAGAATCTTTAGGAGTTCCGGAGGCTGTCCACACTGCAGTCCGCCAGTCCGTGAGGTTTGACAAACGCAGAGTTGACACATTACCACAAGCAGGTAAGACTATCAGGATACCCGTCACAGAACAAGAAGTACCCATTGAAACCACAGCTACCCCCACAACCACCACTGACCTCTCTGCTGAAACCTTCGTTCAGACATCACCCATCTCACCCTAGCATCCTCCATCACCACCTTCTCCACCCCCACCACCACCTCCCACCATGGAAGAAACGATAGTCATCACCTCTACCTCCACTTACAACCCATCCTCATTCACATCATTCTCATTTCGAGAACCCACCTCACAAGAAACCCTCTTCTCATTCGTCACCAATCCCTTGTACACTTCAACCCTTCTATCCTCCGAACCCATAACTGGCCATCCCATAATTCCAAGTGTGGTTGGAAACCCGGCACCCACCGAAGGCACCCTGTGTTTCCCTTCCTATCCCCCAATACGGGTACCTCCATTCCATGATCCTCACTTCCCATCTGGCCCCTACACCTCTTTCAACCTGACCGCACCAACCCAATACCCGTCCTTTGTGGAGCAGTTCATCCGCTCTCCAATGTTTCAGAGGCACATTTCTCCGATGTTCGCAACGACATCAATTTACACGAACACCACACTCACTTCACCTACCATACCCACCTACATGGTAGCCCCTGTACACACCACCTTGTCTGACCCAATGGACATTTCACCAACCACAGCACCTCTCCCCACGATTCCACCATCTTCCCCTCCCTTGCCCCCCACCTCACCACTCACATCATTGGCACACACAGTATTCACTACCCCCCTACCCAATCCCACCTCCCCTGCAATTCAAACTTTTTCCCTTGCATCTCATAATGTAAATAGCACGTTCAACACATTACTTCAGTGTACACATCAACTACAACAAGAATACCATCACTTGGAAGAACGCACTGCTGCCCTCCAGGCAGAATCTCAACGTCTACAAGCTAGAGTCACCACTCTTGAAGCTGATTACCAAACGCTCCTAACCGAGCATACCACCTTACAGCAGGCTCACTCCGAATTGGAATCAAAGACATCAACAGTAGATGATCAAGCAGTCAAGGAACTAGAAACAGTGCTCCAAGCGCAAATGATATCTAATGCTACACTCAGACGCAACATTGGGCTATTAAGGAAGCATATGGCAGCAGCACTAGAAGAGAACAAGAGACTTCAACAACAAAACCAAGACAACTTTGAAGCGGCTATGGAAGGAACTGTAGGAGCAACCATTAGCCCTACCAGATATAGAGTAGTCCCATCGGAAGACATTCGCATCTTACTTGAGGAGCATGCAAATTTCTTGGAGTCATATGAAAAGTTAGAGACTGAATGTGCAGACCTAAAGAAACAGATAGCCAGTGCCCCCACAGCTCAACAGGGAGCCGGTAATCTTGCAACACTCTACAGAAGAAGTAGAGACCCTCCGAAAACAGGTGGCAGAACTCCAAGCACGCCTCTTACCATATGAAAGGCCACCCTCGCCCATTGAAGAACTAGAACCTGAAACAGTAGTGGAAATCCCCGTCGATGACAGCTATGAAGAGCCATATGAGCCGATGCCGACACCCGGTGGTCGAACTACAGAGGAAGGACAAGACACTTTAGAAATTCAAGTTCCAGATTGGGTCAAAAGGGTCGAGAAAGTGGGTAAGACACATGATGATCGTGTGGCCGTGCAAATGCAATCTCTCACAAATCTGGAAGAAACTGTCCTTCGGTCTTCCTACTTCCAAAACCTATCCCATCAACGGTTAATCACAACATCAGAGTCGCAATACATGCCTTATTTTGTCTTACTACATGATTATAATGCAGAAGTCAAGAGACATACAGGGAAGGAGCCCACATTCGCCACTCAATTTGAGCTAGGGGATTTATCGACAGATGCACGTGCTGGCTCGATCTTCCAACCTAATTGGCGTGCACGTCTACTAACCGATTACCCAGAGATGATGAGCACCTGGGCAACCATGCCACTATATATCAAGTATAATCCATGCTATTGCCCAGTGGTACGTCGCAGATCCTGGCAAGCATTTGCAATCAAGGTACGCAACAATAAAGAATGCTCGGCTTGGGTTAACTATCCATATTTTGCTCCGCCTCGGGGGACCCCAACCATAGCTTACATGATATCAGCAATTCGGCACTGGTGTACACGTCTAAATAATGTACCCGACATAGCAGCGAAAATGTGTATGAAGATATTCGAGCTCATGACCATTGTCTTCAAAACCTTTCGGAATGTACAAGCTCCATACATCTCTGCCCCTGGATTCTCTCAAGGTAACAGGGATTTAGTCTACGACATGAGCCAGACCCCCTCGGTCACTATAATCTTTGCTTGGCATGCACGAATAAAGTACTTACCCGCATGCTTCAAGCAAACATTTGAGGAAATGTTCTCTACGGGATTCTAGGAATATCATTCGGAAATTTTCATTCCCAGACCCACACATTTGCTACACCTATTCGCAGTAGAACAAGCGATCCATGCAGATCAGTTACGTCTGCCACATCCGGACATTCGAGGACCAATTGATTGGGATCGTATGATGACATATTTGGCCAGAGGACTACGCATACAAGAACATCAGCTTGCCACTCAGGTTGTGGAATATTACATCCAACACTCCCAGCAACAAGAGTCTGTCAGGGACGACAGACGCGAGAGAGGGGGGGTGTTGAGAGCAGTATGGGCACCCAAGGAGTGACTAGACAAGGAAGCCAGCGGAGAGAGTCAGAGCGAGGTGAAGGAGTAAGTAGACAAAGCAGTCGACGCAAATCTGGCAGATAGGCCCTTCAAAATTTTCCAAATCAACATCTTTATAACAGTGATTCTTATCACTAACAATCATTGTAAATACCATTTCATATTTTTGTAGCTCCATTTTGTGCAAGCCAAGGAGTCCTTGAGCTTGAGGAGCCTTAGAAGTACCTACATATCAATTTTCGTAATTTTTAGACTCCGTTTAAGCCCTCAAATTGGCCCTGGAACCTAATTTTTAACTAGGCCGGACACTAGGTTTGGACAGGGCCAAAACCTAGTCAAAAACTATAAAAAGAGCTAGAGAGCTCATTTTTGAGGTTGGATTGTAATTGAAATGAACTTGTAAGAGCTTTTTGAAAGTAATCTAAGAACTCCATTGCTTCTCACTCTTTGTCTTACCGTGTGTGCGCGTGTGTGTGTATGTGTGTGCATGTTTGTGTGCTTCTCACTCACGCACTTGTGCCGCCACTTGCTCGAGGTCTTCATACCATCCTCATGTCTTCCCGGATTGACATTAAAGGAGGTGCTACTCATCACTGAGCTACACCACAAGACCTAAGAAGTTTGTCTTCATGCTCCCTGTGTACTCTGTTTTCTTTGTATTTTGTAGCCAATATGCGTTGTACTATGTGTGGCCTTACGAGTGTGTTTTTCTACTTCGAGGATATCGTCATGGAGCTCTCGACAAGGAGAGTGGACTGTGGTGTGTCGCCATTGAATTACTTCACCCACATGTCGAGGTCTCTTTGGTGATGTAGGTGGAAGACTTACCGAGCCTTGCCATAGGAGATGTATGATAGTTGTTCATGGGTGCTTGATAAGCCTAGTTAGCTTCTTTCAAGTAATGGATTATATGCAATGCAACTTGTGATTCATCATGCAAGTAAAAATGCTACTACTTGTAGTTTTATTAGACTTTGACACTAGTCATATGATCCTTTTGCAGAGGCTACTATAACAAAATTTTTCTAGATATTTTGTTTTTGTCAACTATACAGTGGTCAATTTACTCCTTGATACAGTTATAAGTGTGAGCACATTTAGTCTCACATAGTTCTTTTGGTTGGACATTACTATTCATTACTCGATTTTTCTTGGAAGATTGTTGAATTCTCTCCCAAAATTTGGCACTTGGTCATCCTTCTTTGAGTATTAGTGGTGTTTGGAATCTTCTAGCTCCACTATCATTCTATTCAGTTATCTACCAGGATGGCATAAGAGGTCTGAGGCATATCTAGTGGATCACGGTCTAATGCTAGTGTTCCGAGGAGGAGCCATAACTTGTAAGGCAAAGACCATTGCAAGATCCAAAAATTTGATGGCACGAACTTTGCACTATGGAAGAATCAAATTAAATATGTGCTAATTCATAGGAGACAATGGAAGCCAGTAAATGGAATCTCAGAGAAGCTTGCCGACATGGATGAAGATGATTAGGATGCATTAGATGAAATGGCCACTTCTACCATTCGATTGCACCTAGTAGATAATTTTTACTTTACAATATTAGATTGTGAAAGTGTAGAGGAGCTTTCAATGAAGTTATGCACTACATATAGAAAGGAGACGACATCAAATAAAGTGTATCTGATGAGAAAGTTATATGACCTTTGCATGAAAGAAACAGATAGTGTTGCTGCCCATCTAAATGAGTTTAATGCTATATTCTCCTATTTACACACTCTAAAAAGGATATGGATAATGAAATGAAAGCATTCTTGTTGTTGTGCACCTTCCCTTGATCATGGGATACATTTTCCATAGCTATTAGCAATAGTGCACCTAGTGGTAAAATAATCTATCATGACATATGTGGAGCACTCTTGAGTGAGGAGATTTGTACAAAATCTATGGGTTGCACTCAGAGTGGAGATGCATATAATGGTCATGATTCTTATGAAGGAAAGAATCAACAACAAGGTAGGAGCAAGAACAAGGAAAAGAATGGTCAATGGAATAAGATTAGAATTAAATCAATGCAGACGGATATCAAATGCCATTATTGTGATAAGAAAGTACACATGAAGAAAGGTTGTTATGCATTAAAGAATGCTAAAGGTGAAGGAGAGAATGTTGATGGGCATGTTAAATAGTTACCTGCACCATCTACTTCAACTATGAAGATTGAGGAAATTAATGTTATTTCGGATGAACTTGATGTGTTGACACTTGATAACACTCTGCCAACTAAGGTTCTTATGGTTGATTCTCTTTCCCACATGTGGCTGCTAGACTCTGTTACTTCTTTCCATGTGAAACCACACAAAAAATGGTTCTCTAATTATGTAGCAAAGTCTCTTGCTTCCATGAGACTTGGTGACTCTTACTAGTGTGACATTGTGGGGATTGGAGATCTGATTGTGCAGTTCATTACTGGATCAAAATTTGCTATTCATAATGTATGCCATGTACCTGAGTTATTATGTAGTTTGATGTCAGTTGGTCAACTTGATGACCTGGGTTAGAAGATGGTCTTGTTTGCTCAGTCCTTTTGCATATCAAAAGAAAATAAGGTTATTGCAAAAGGAACCAAAGTTCACTCACTATACCCTTTATTTGTATCATAGAAAGACCACTTGTTAGCTATTACTGAACAACCTATGGCTTGTATTTTGCATGATCTTTCAAGCCATATATCTTATGGTGGAATGGAAAATCTTTCTCATTCTGGCTACTTACTTGTGTTAGATCTCTCTTATTTTTAATTTTGTGAGCATTGTCAATATGGAAATCAAACAAAAAATGTGCATAGAATGCACATTGAGTATTCAATTTAGCCTTTAGATCTCATTCATACAGATGTGTGTGGTCCTTTGCCCACAAGCTCCTTAGGTGGTTCCCTTTACTTTGTCACTTTCATAGATGATGCTACTAGAAATGTTTGGGTATATCCTATCAAATTGAAGGATGATGTATTCACTACTTTCAAAAAATGGCTTCTTTCAGTTGAGACTAAAAAAGTAACTAAGCTCAAAGCTTTATGTGTAGATAATGAGAATGAGTATACCTCACATGAATTCAGACTTTTGTGCCAGTCTAGACGAATTGGTAGAGAGTTTATAGATCCTTATACCCCAGTACAAAATGTTGTAGCTGAAAGGATGAATAGAACTATTAAGGATAGAGTAGTCTCTATGTTGCATCATGCAAACCTTTCACAAGGCTTTTGGTTAGAAGTAGAATTGAATGCACTTCATCTGATTAACATTTCACCTAGTATTGCTAAAGGTCTGAAAGTGGCACTAGAGTTATGGACATGGAAGCCTGGATATGGTGGAGAAGGAAAATTGTGATATCACTTATGGGATCTTGAAACATGATCAGTGACAGAAGTAGTGATGCCATTTTCAATGAGTCTAAGATGCATAAATATCCCATTAAGGAGGTTGAAGTGAGAAGAGTGGTGTTTGAGAATACTAGTCCTCTAGTTAGCATGCATAAAAATGCTGCATCAGTTTGCAAATGTTCTTGTTCAACAACGATTGAGATGCTCTGGACATTTCTTACATCCACCAGATAGATATGTTCCATGTTTTGATTTTGTTATGCTAACATATGCCCGTGAGCCTTCTTGCTATAAAGAGGCTTTGTAGATAGAGGATCATGTCAAGTGGGAGCATGCCATGAAGAGTGAGTTGGATTCTATTCACAAAAATGGTACTTGAGATTTAGTACCTTTGCCAAAGGGCAGGAAATCTCTACCATGTAAATGGATACATAAGTTGAAATTCACATCAAAGAGTGCTTCCCCAAAGTATAAAGAATGAGTTGTTGCAAAGGGTTTTAAGCAATAACATGGTGTTGATCTCGACAAAATCTTCTCTATAGTGGTGAGATGATTACTTTGCATATGATTCTTGGATTGGTTGCAATGGAGGACTTAGAGCTAGTCCTAATGGATGTGAAAACTTCTTTCTTCATTGGATATATTACAGATGAGATCTATATTGAAAACCACAGGGTTATGCAGTTCTTTGAAAGCAAAGTCTCAAGTTTGTAAGCCCCTAGATAATGGTAGCAAAAGTTTGATTCTTTTATGAAGTCTCAAAGTTATTCTCGAAACAATGAGGATCATTGTATCTACACAAAGAGATGCTTAGATGGAAGCTTGACATGCTTGATAGTTTATGTCGATAATATGTTGATTGCTAGGAAGTCCTCTTATGACTTGTCAATTCTCAAAAAGAAGTTGAGTTAGACATTTGATATGAAGGATTTGGGGAATGGCAAACATATTCTTTGAAATGCGCATTACTCGTCATAGGAGTAAAGAATGCATATACATGTCTCAAGGTGAGTACATACCCAAAGTACTTTGCAGGTTCAATATGAAGGGTGAAAAGGCATTGAATACACCTTTAACCACATATGTGCAATTGCCCCAAATGAGATGAGGAAAACGAATTCATGGATAAAATTTCCTATTAGTCTGTTGTTGGTAGTCTCATGTATGCAATGGTAGCTATGAGACCAAAAATTGCATTTGTAGTGGGAGTTGTTAGCACATATATGTCTAATCTTGACAAGAAACATTGGGAAGTGGTCAAAATGATTTTGAGATATCTGAGTAGCACTAAGGACAAGTGTCTATGGTTAGGTGGACGCATAGCATCCATTATTGGTTACATAGATTCTAACTATTCTAGTTCTATAGACAATTGTAAGTCTACATCAAGGTAATTTTTCATTTTGTTGGAGGTGCTATCTCTTGGAGATCTCATCTTAAAGAAGTTACAATTGTTTCCCTCCATAGACGCATAGTATGTTGTAGCAAGTGAGGCATGTAAGGAAGCATTATGGCTTTCTCATCTTGCTTGTGATATAGGTTTACCTCATAATGTACCTCGTTTCCTTAGTGATAGTCACAATGCCATTGCTTTGGCTAAGAATCCGATCTATCATGTAGAGACCAAGCACATTGAGGTGAGGTATCACTTCATTAGAGATTGCTTAGCCACTGAGCACATTATTCTTGAGAAGGTTGACACTTGAGATACTGCTATAGATGCTCTGACTAAAGCTCTACTACTAGATAGCTTTGGACATTGTTGTCACTTGATGGGGGTTACTTGATTGATGATCTTACATAGTCACTTGTGTACTTTGTAACATGCCCATCAAGTGGGAGGTATAAATTGTATACTTACACTCAAGTATTCTTTATCATTCTTTATTTTTCTCTAATAGTTACTTTGGCCATATTGGCCATTAGTGGGAGATTTCTACTATTAGTGTCCATGTGAAAGGCGAAATGGCCACCACACACTTCTTTGTATATGTTCATTAATAAAACATATAGTGGCTTGGCCAGCCATAGACTAAAAGTTTGAGTGCATTTGTGACACATAAGAAGTCTGTGTTTGGGCTCCTTCTATACTCTGTTTTTTTTTTTTTGCATATTCTATTGCATGTCTGCAGAGTACCATGTGCAATGCGTGGAGCTCTATTTTCTACTCTGAGGATATCGTCTTGGAGCTCTCAAGAAGGAGATTGCACTGTGGTGCATCACCATCTCAATCCGTGTAATTGTGGTATGAATGGCTTATAGATAATCTCTGTGTGTGTGTGTGTGCACCTCTCTCTCTTGCCATCGCCCTTGGGGTTGACCATATATTTCAGCCATTTGAAATGAATAAGAGAATTATAGTTTATTGTTCTTAATTAAGACTCATATTAACGATCAAAGATTTTCTTGATGTATCAAATGAATAAAAAAAGTACTTCCTTACTCTATGAAATATTAATGGACCTAAATCAATTCTTTATGACATCTAAGTCATTCTTTTCTATCACAGTTATGAAGAATCATGAATTCGGTCAAATGAGAATGCTGGATACAATTCAATCAAAGTAATTGGAGGAGAATATGTGCATGCATCCTATTTTTTGAAATTCATTACAGTCATATAGAGCAGTGACCGAAATAAGTCATCTCAAGCTGATAGTTGGCTCTTACATCTCTATGGAATTCTATATTGATACATTTCTTTATTTCTTTCATAATCATAATCTTGATACATGTACTTGTCTATCCATGGATGGTAACGTGTATGCCTTTCTTTTTATGTCACTAGAAGGAAAAGAAGGAGAACAACACAACCACACATCTAGACATTGTTGTTCACCTTGCAACATTCATGATGCAAATTGCCGATGGTAGCAAGGTCCATGATTGCTATGGTAGTGCTTCATTAGGTTATATAAGTTTCTTTGTGTCATCTATTACTATCCTTCTCTAATTCTTCTCCTTTGTAGGCATTAAATCTCTATTCGTTCCTCATAGTGCTAAGTTCTCTACCATACTTGTGTGGGATATCATGGTTTCCATGGGTAAAATGAACTACATTGCATAGATGCAATTGAATGAGTTCAAGCCTTTGGCTATACATAATGTAAGACGAAATTTCCCTTCAAAGAACCACTAACATGCATGCTATGCATCAGCATACATAAGCATGTAAATGGCCAAAATAGGAAAAAGTTTAGCAACATTGGTAATCTCAACCTATTACTTTTAAGAAATGCCATAAAACATATTTAAGTATAGAGAATTGTTTCCCAAGCCTACATTATCTTCAATGGTATCATGAATGGTCTACCCAAGTTCATCTCATAGACATGATTCTTCATGAAATCACATATGGAAAATGTGTGTTCAAACTGTACACAACAAGTAGTGAGAGTTATCCCTTCAAGTAACCCTAAAGGTTTCACAATATGTTTGTGTGCCATTTGCACTTTCATCTTAGTTTGTATAAGAGTTTTCTTGCACCAAGTTTTCCACAGTGAAGTGGTGGCACTCACAACTCTTTCTCTCGAATCTAAAATAGCCTTTGTTGTAAAACCCTAATAAGTGATAGAAACATAGGTGACTCCCTCTTCTCCCTTGCATATATCTCCTATCTTATCCAAGGGTACTTCTAGAAATATCTTTTCTTATCCAACTTGAGATTTGTATTTCGCTACTTTTGGCACTTGGTTAGCTATAGGTTTCCACAACTCATGTTTAATCTTGAGTGGTGCTTCAAACGTGAGATGGAACTACACTTTAGTGTTCTTGATAGAATTGATTTATAGTTTCTTACCAAAAATTTCATTCTTCTTATTTGAATAGAATTAGATTGACAAGCTCTTGTAAATGGAAGCAATTCCTACAATGAATAAGATTCAAAATCCAATCCTTTACTTGATGGCATGTCTTTCTCCTCCCCATTTATGGTAGGAATATCGTGAGGGAACTGATCATGAAGATCATCCACTTCTTCACTAAAAGGACGATTCCCACTCTCATTGGCCCATTTCTCCTCTTGTACCTCTCTCAAGAACCCCTAGGAGCAATGATTTATAGAGGAAGGAATTCCATCCTTCACACAATTAGAAACATAATCTTCCTAGGGTGGTAACCTTTTGCTTTTACTCCAACTACTTTGTTCCTTAGATGTATCCAAAGTCCTAGGTGTAGCTTCTAGTTGCTCCATCCTCTGCAAAAGTCCCTCATAATGTAGTTTTGTCTATATTGAGTTTATTTGATTGAAAAGATGGCTTCCCTCTAACAAAGTGTGAGCTAGTTTTACCATTTTTACAGAAAGCTTGGTCCTCTCAATCTCTAGATCCACTCAAGGATAACATTTATGACACTTTGCCACATTTGGCCCTTCGTCGATTTGACCCTCATAAGCCTTGAACATCATCCTTCAGACTTCTCGAGTAAGATCAACCAAGAGTGATCGTGCTCTAGGTGGTGGTGGCATGAATGTTTTTTTTAGAACAACAAGAAAGATGAATTAAAGATAGAAAATGTACATGTGCCCAAGCCATGATACCACCTCTTCACAAGCAGAGGTTCTTGAGAGTGTGCTTAACATGCAATTTCATTTGATTTATTTTTCCTTTTCTTTTAGGCTTTCTTCTAGCTGTCTCAATTTTGTAGTCCCTTGTTTCTTGATTCTCTATCCACTATCCTTCCATGCTCTACTTCTTCTCTACCTATGCTTTCTAATTCACTAGCCTTTGATTTCTTCTCATGGTACCTACCTAAAGTCTTTTGTAGAGTCTGTGCTGTAGTAACTACTTATAAAGGGGTAGTAGTTATCACACTTCCATCCTGTTCTACTTTCAGGCCAAAGACATTGTTTGGGATAATTGGTTGGGCTTGGTTAGCTTCTTAAGAGAATATCTCAAGAGATTATCCTTTTCATGCTTAGAAAAAAGGCCTTGAGTGACCATACATTCAGGTTTCCCTTGTGGAGGAAGTTGAGAATCACATATGAAGTGGTCCTCTTGAAGCTTGAGGTCTCACTTGTCTTTTTTCTTTTGAGCAAACAAGAAGACTAAATTTGAGATGAAATGTATATCTCTACAATGGGCAGAATCCCCCATAAGGTCCCAAGAGTACATGCCAGTCTCAAACACAAGCCAATCACATTAGAAAGATATAATAGAAGGTCTTAGTAGACAAAGTACAAACAAGCCTGAGTAGGAAATGCACTAAGTACATGTAAAGATGATTTCAAATATTATACTAGAATATAGCTTAAGCAAGGCATCTCTCCATTGGTAGGGGTGGATCCTAGAGCATTTTAGCAAGCTGGAAATCCTTTGGAGTAGTAGATTTGATTGCAAGCAGAAACTTCACAACAATTTCTCTAAATACTTTGCAAAAAGAAAAGTAAAAAGCCTATTAAGACTTATTTAGAACTGCTTCATTCATGCTCTTCCATATGTTCCATAAGATATGGCCCATCCATAAGTTCCAAAGGACAATGTGGAGCCTGTTGCAAGCTCCAAGCAGAAATTCTTGGTGGCTCATAGAGATATTGAGCTTAAGACAAATAGGATGCATACATTTCCAAAAACATTGAGCATGCCTATAGGTATATAAAAGGTGGGGCAACTCCTTGAGTCTACCATAGAATACACAAATTCCATCATTAAGTTTACCCTTCTTGTCCGTGGCACCACACTAGATGCCATTCTGTATAAGCAGCGAAAGCAAAAGTAATTGCTTAATGTTGATTGGAAACGCCCAGATATAGAGGAGTTTTTGGTGCCACTGATCACTTGTCCAGTTCAATCTCCATCTAGAGTTGAGTTTGTGGAGAAACTTCATCATAGATCCTTTTCGTTTCTTGCAATTTTGTAGCATTTCCCTAGCAACATCCAGAAGTTGAACAGGTATGAAAGAACTACACTAGAGAAGCCTCTCCTACAACAACCTTTTGTGTAGGAGCAACCATTAATAGTGAGTTCATTCCATAGGAGAATCCTTTCTTGCAGCATTTATGTTCCTTTATCCATAAAGTACAGTTGTTACAAAGAGAAATCCATCCTCTCCAAATGCTTTCTTGAAGAAAAAAATTAGAGTAAGTAAAGAATTTATCATTGGGAGAGCAAGAGTTTTAAACCTCCATCCAAGCCTTCCACATCCTACAGCACACGAAACTGCCAATAGAAGAAAAAGTGTGAGGAGAAGCAATTATGTTCCAAATAGAATGATTTTGCCAAGACATTTAATCTATTAAAGAAAATTGCTTGATGTTCCTTTTGATAAGATTAGCCCAAAAGTCATTAGAGTCCAAGGATCTAACTATCCACTTAGGAGCCAAATTAGTAGCCATTTTTATAGGACATAAAATACCCAGACCTCCTTCTTTTTTAGGAATGCAACAATTGTTCTAGGCCACCTTTGAAACTTTATTATGTTGTAGACTACCGCCCCATAAAAACCTGTTGGCAAGAGCAATGACTTGATTGAAGTGTTTCTTGTCAGGCATCCAGCAGGAAAGAAAATAAATCAAGGAAGTAAGAATGTAATGATTAAGGGAAAAAATCTTTGAGACAAGGAGGTTTAACAAGCATACCATTTAGAAATTATAATCATAAATACATACATGTCATCGTACATAAATACATACAATATACATGAACACATACATATATACAAACATACATACATTCATGAAACATACATGCATGCATACATACCTATCAAAACTTCTTACTTTGCGTTTTTGTTGATTAGGATGCTCTTTGTGTGCCTAAGACGTCTTCCCATTGCTTGCACCATCATCTTCATTGAGTTTTATCCACTAAGCTTATCTTCTTTAATGTTTGTGATATTATCTTTGCCTTTGTTCCTTGCATCATAATTTTAACATGATGTAGTATTATCTCTAGTCCATGATGAGTATCTTATTGAGCTTGAATCCTTTATTCCCCTAAGATACATGATCTCAATTTCTTCATTTCCTCTTCAAACCATTCGTCAAGATCTTTCTCTTGCATAGATATATTTGAAAAATGCCAATGTGGAAGTTCATCAAATCTAACATCCCATGATACCTTTAGCTCCTTTGTTGTGGGGTTGTAGCATCTACAACCCTTTTGTTTACGTGCATATCTAATGGATACACATCTTTTTTATCTATGATTGAGTCTAGTCCTTATTTCTCTTGGTATCAAGACATAGTAAGTACAACCAAACACTCTCAAGTGGCACACATCTATTAACCTGATATAAAAACCTTCACGTAGTGTTGAAGCATGTATAGCTGATGTAGGTGCTCTGTTCATGATGTATATGGAAGTAGTTGTTTGATGTACCCAATTTGAATTGACCATTTATATCTCCTTGATCACTTCCCTATTACATTGCTCCAAGTAGTTATTGAAAATCATTAGTGGCTTTCTGAAAAAAAGAGATTATAAGAAATGGATACAAAATGGTAAGGATGATCTTCTCAACACTCTTGCCTCAAAGGCTATGTATGGAGAGTTGTCTCCACTAATTCAATTGCCTGCTTGCTCTTGATGATGGACCCTCTACAATCTTTCCTTTTTAATTCCTTTTCTTGCACTTTCAAAAATAGTTAAAATTATTGCTTTTCTTCTTTTGTTTGAAACTCTATTGTGAATAGGTGAATGCTGAAACACTCAAGCTTTTTGCATTTCTAGGTAGAATATGTGCTTTCCAGGTATGTGTTCCACCCCTTCAATATGAACCGGACCTTAATGTTTATTTCATGTTTATAAAGTTTTGATTATTGATAAATGACATAAGTAGATGTGTTCCCACAAGTGATGATATCTCCAGATGTCCATTTTGTTTTCTTCCATTCCTACATGGCATACAACTGACTGTTTCAGACAAGAAACGTCTATTTTGTCTTTCAGTATCAACAAGTTTGAACCATCTGGTGTTCACAAAGGGGAATTGCAGGCTTAATGGCCATGCCATAATGACAATGGAATTCGAGAAGGCAAGTGAAACTAGCACGAAAATCAATCATTACATAACCTATTTGCTAAGCCCACATTCTTTTCTTGCTTGCTCAAAAGAAACATTTTCAAGAATCAAATTTAGAAATGCTATTGCACTAATAAAGAAGAAATGCCTTGCTCAATGCCTTTGTTCTGTTGCAATTACCATGTTTGGAACTAGATGAGAGAGAAAACAACCCTCTACTAGTTGTCTGTGTTGAGTTATGTGCGAATGCAAGAGCCCTCTGATGTTCATACTATGACATCTTCACGTGCTAAGTTAAGTTATGTCTAGAGGAAAATGCCTAACATTTCTCATACGAAATCGAGCCCTATGGTTCACAAATTCTTTAATAGATTGGGCTTCTAGATCTTAATTCTTTCAAAATTTCTATGAGGAAGTTTCAACGATCTACACTATTCTAGTTCATGGTAGATGTTGTTTCTAGATTGTGTGATAAATTGATGATTAATTTGTTAGCATCTACTTAGACAAAAGTGATAGTTGTCTAGCTACGAGATATCTGATCTGATTAGTACTACGTTGTTGAACTACCTTTGCATACTACATTGCAAAACTATGTTTGCATTAGCAAAAAATTTTGACTTTAATTAATTTTTGGCTGAGTGTGGGATAAAACATTAGTCTACACTCTTGTATACAGTTAAACAAAATGTATTTGGTGAAAGAAAGAACTATTTCTGTATGGAGATGGTGTGACATATGGTCAAAAGTCAAGCTTTGACACATAGATTCTCATTTGAGGTTGTTATGTGTGCAAGATATGTACTTAAGAGGTGTACCACCAAAGCACTATAATTGATCACTACCACCAAAGCAAAAGCTATCGTCTATATCATCCAGAGAATAAATGCATTTTTGTTAGCTAGGATGTTGTTTTTGTAGAAGATGCAATTCAACCATTAGTGTCCTGTAGTAAGTAGACATCCATTAGCTACAAAGATGTGTATGGCACTTTTCTACCTATTCTTACACGTGGACAATCAAGGGTTGATCCAAATGAGGCAATTTCTTAGCCTTTATAGGCTTCACATGATGGTTATCGTTCCATTTCTAATGCCATGTTTGGACTTAGAAGAGAGAGAGCACAACCCTTTGCTAGTAGTTGTCTGTGTTGAGTTACATTTGAATGTAAGAGCCCCATGATGTTCTTAAGTTGTTGAATGATGGAGGCTTATTTCCAAAAAAGCAAAGTTTCTTCTCAACTTTATTTCTAATATATTTGTCTTCATCATCAAGACTCTACCTGTCATGTAGACTACATCATCATTATCATGATCCTGTAAAGGTCATATTCATGTTTGCCATCTCTCATATACTTGGCAGAACTCTTGTGGACAAAGAAGAAAATGAACTACAACCTCCATTTTGTATTGATGAGAGTAGGTTGTTCCTATTATTCTTCCATCAACTTCCATGTATAAAAAATCATGGCAAAAGAGCATATCTAAAGGGACTTCTAATATCTAAAGTGTAGTATGCAGAAGGCCAAGTCAAACCCATGAGGGATGCTAATACAAAACTATAGTGTTGAACAATAGGAAGATACTTCATTTCAACCTCTATAAACTAGTGCTTTCTTCATCTCTGATTGCGGTTGCGATCATAGATTATGTCATTCAAATTAGTGAAGAGCGTCAAACTTGCATGCTAACCTTATCTTTTAGATGCACGTATAGAGAAATGAAATCTCACAAAAGCATACATAGAATAGAGATAGACGAGAGACTCAACACAATATTGGGTACAATCTCTCCCAACTACTCTAATGGATGAGTCTAATAGAGTATTGTATTTATAGGTATTTTTCATTATGTCTTGAATAGAAGATACATGAGGGCAATGCCTCAAAAAGTGTCCATTTACAAAAATCTTCTTTATATACAAAATTGTTGCTTTCTATACAATCTAATATTTTTACAAAAACGTAACTTTCTACGTGATCTACTATAATCACAAAAAAAATCTAAAATTCTATCTTTTAACTAACTTCAAAAAGATCTGAATAAGTTCATTCATGTTCACACCCTCATGATTCTTCACCTACTCAATCAAAAGACAATCACATTAAAGAACATCAAGAAAATCTTTGATTTGATTGGAAACCACCTTGATGTGCTCAAGATATACAATGTTTTCTAGGGTTTTCACCACCACCGAGAGCATGATCAATCGTATTTGATCTTAATCCTTAAATCTTAAACATGACCTGTAAGGCTTATGAGGGTGGAATCGAGCAAGGGCCAAATGTGGCATGGTTTGATAAATGTTATCCCGGAGTGGATCTAGAGATTGAGAGGACCAAGCTTTGTGTGAAAATGGTAAAACTAGCTGAGACTATGTTAGAGGGCATATATTTTTTCAATCAAATGAACTCAATATAGACACAACTACATTATGAAGGACCTTTGTAGAGCATAGAGCAACTAGAAGCTAGACCTAGGACTTTGGATACATCTAAGCATCAAAGTAGTTGGACTAAACGCATAAGGTTACAACCCTACGAAGCTTATGTTCCTAATTCTATGAAGGATGGAATTCCTTCCTCTATAAATCATTGCTCCTATGAGTTCTTGAGAGAGGTACAAGAGGCAAAATGGGCCAACGAGAGTGAGAATCATTCTTCTATTGAAGAAGTGTATGATCTTCATGATTAGCTCCCTCAAGATATTCCTACCATAAATGGGGAGCAAAAAGACATGCTATCAAGTGAAGGATTGGAATTTGAATCCAATTCATTATAGGAATTGATTCATTTTACAAGCCCTTGTGAATCTAATTCTACTCAAATAAGAAGCTTGACAATTATGGTAAGAAACGATAAATCACTTCTATCAAGGAATATAGAGGTACTGAAAAACACTAAAGTGCAGTGCCATCTCACTTTTGAAGTGTTACTCAAGATTAAAGACGAGTTGTAAAAACATGTAGCTAACCAAGTGCCAAAAATAACTAAGTCCCAATCTAAAGTAGGATAACAAAAGAGAGTTCTAGAAATACCCTTGAATAAGATAGGAGATATATGTGAGGAAGAAGAAGGATTCACCTATCTTTCTATCACCTATTAGGGCTTTACAAGGAAGGCTATTTTAGACTGGAGAGAAAGACTCGTGATTGCGAACACTTCCCTATGGAAAACTTGGGGCAAGAAAACTCTTATACAAAGTAGGATGATAGTGCAAATGGCACACAAGGCTATTGAGAAACCTTTAGGGTTACTTGAAGGGATAAATCTCATTACTTTTTGTGTAGAGTTTGAATACACATTTTCCATATGCAATTTTAGGAAGAATCATGTCTATGAGATGA